>CAUYQG010103212.1:0-25958 GCA_963574415.1 Tarsius wallacei
TTATTTCTGGTTAAATATGCTAAATTATTAGAGGGGAGGGTAATGGCGTCTACAGCTCCCGAACACTACCTAGATGTCTCGGGGTCCACGGCCCTCCCTGATTTCTAAGGTTCAGTGGGCCTCCTAGGCCGGCTGCCAATAACCAATTATATTACCTCCTTTATGCTAATATGATAGCACCAAAATTCTTCAATCTGGTATTCAACACTCTTCATTAACTGACCTTATATGCACAATTGAACAGCTTTATCTCTCATTAATCCCTAAAACAAAATTTTCACTTTAGTCAGTGTGGCAAAAAAAAAAAAAAAAGCAAACAAACAAAAAAAACAACAAGCAAAAAATTAGGGTTATCTTAGCATTTAAGATAATGAGGGATAGTAAATGGACAAAACTGGGAGAGGGATGGAAAGGTAGTAAGCCTGGAAACATATGAAGGATCCTGGAAACCTGATGCAAATAATTAGAAAAGTGTTATATAGAAGAGAATTATTCATTTTTGCTGTAGATTTAGAGTCTAGAAATAGCTTTAGGACTAATTTTGGAGAGTTTTGATGAAACAGATATTTGACTCACTCCCATGGAAGAAATTCATAACAACTTGAGCAATTCAATATTCATAATGCGGTACAAAATGTCCTGAGCACTGTTGGATTGTGGCAGAGACTGCTAGTTGGTAAAAAAATGTCCATTTTTCCCTTCTTTCAACATAAAACTCTCAGGATTTAGAGAGCCATGAGGTTGCTCAGCTACCATCCTCCCTTGCAGCTTAGTTCTAAGTCCTGGTCATGGGATATGAGCAGAAGTGGTGTGTGCTACTTTAAGTAATGCAACGTCTGTGTCATGCCCCAAAGAGAAAATACACGAGTGTTTCCCTGTGCCCCTTCCACTTTCCTGTCAGCTGGGAGATGAGGAAAATAAGAGTAACTACCTTGCACCAAGGGCTACAGGTCAGAAGGCACAAATTGAAAATTATGAAATTGTTCTGTTGACTCAAGGCTACCTAGATCTACCTAGAAATGAATTTTTCCCTAGTTTAAGCCACTGTGTTTTTTGAATCTCTTTGTTATGGCAGCTTAGACAGCCCTCTAGCCAATACACTGATAACCTTTATAAGAAAGTATTTTATTTGGTTTAACTAAGTTTTCTTCCAGCTTCTTATTTATTTCTTCAACTGCAACAAAAATATATTTCTCAAGACAAGTTATTAGTTTTCTATTGCTTGTAACTAATTTCCACAAGTCTAGCAGCTTAAAACAATTACCATTTAATAACTCACAATTTCCTTAGGTCAGGAATCTGAGCACAGGCTAGCAGGGTTCTCTGCTTAGGTCTCACAAGACTAAAATCAAGGTGTCAGCTGAGCTGACTTCTTACGTGGAGCTCAGGGTACTCTTCTAAGCTCATTCCTGGCATTTGCAGAATTCCCTGTGGCTATAAATCTGAAGTTTCTGTTTTCTTGCTGTCTGCCAGCCAGGGATTGCTTTCAGCTCCTAGGGTACCAGTCTCAGGTCCTTACCATGTGGCTCCCTTCATCTTCAAGCCATCAATAGCATTTTAAATCCCCTCCTTCTTCATATCTGACTTTCCTTTCTGCTACCAGGTAGAGAAAATGTCCTGCTTTTAAAGGAAACGAGATATGATTAGCACTACCCTGACCATCTTTCTTTTGATGAATTCAAAGTCAACTGATTAGTAACCTTAATTACATCTGCAAAATCCCTTTTGCCACTTAAGTAGCATAATCACAGACATGATATCACATCATATTCACAGTCAGGATAAGAAATCTTTGGGGTGTGTTTTAGATTTCTGCCTACCATAGTAAGAAAGACATTTACCACCAGTTCCCAATGATGGCTATCTCATCATAAGCTTGGCAAACCATAAACATTTAATAAATGCTCATTGCCTTAAATATGATCTTTCAGTGATGAATCTTTTGCCAAATCTCACTTAATGTTATTATATTAGTCTGAAGATAAACAAGATAATATGAACACCAATAAGATACCATAACAGATTTTGAAAATATTTGATCATATTACATATAATTTATAAACCTAAATGCAGGATGTAGTGCAGACATTAAAATAAGAAGCATAAAAATTCACACTCATTTTATATGCATTATTAACCTTTAGGTTAGCTTTGTCAAAATATTTCAGGCCAGCTAGTTTTTAAACTTAGTAATTACTTTAAGTAACTTAAGAAAACAACGTGCTTGCCCTTTTATAATTGGCCTTTTGAGTACATTCTATTTTTCAGTTATTGGTATATTCCCTAATCAAAGAATGATAATTTGACATTAAACAAGACAATTTTAATTCATTTTTCTCTAATTATTCCTTTGCTCTTTTAATTCACTTGAAGAAAAATCCCAGCTTCTTACTGAGGGCCTAAAGCCTCACATGATCTGCTGTTCTGCCAAGTTCTGACTTTATCGTCTACCACTCACTTTCAAGGTCACTAGCTCCTTCCATGCTAGAATTTTTCAGGGCCTTTGCACTTGCTGCTTTCTCTGCCTGGAATGCACTCTCATTGCTTCGGGTCCCTTTTCAAAAGTCTTTTTATAGTTGAGGCTTTCCTTCTGTACCCCACCCAAAATAGCAGGCTCCTCTGACCACCACGCTTTTACCTGACTTTATGTTGTTCCATGCACCAATCACCACACAAAACATTGTATTTTTTAAATTTTTATTTAATTGTAAAGATGTGGGGTACAAGTAAGGTTTTAGGTATATTGGTAGTCTGTGTGCAAACGAAGTTTGGGCCTGCAACTGGTCCTCACGTTCCCTTGTTTAGGATCAGATACCCTTAGTGATTGTTATGTGCCCCTGCTTCTTCCCCTGGCAGTGTCCCACCACTGCCAAGCCCTCTCTTGTAATATTGTGATTAGTGTCCAGGACCTTTATGAGTGAGAACATATGATACTCAATTCTCTGTTTCTGTGATACATCACTGAGTATTATGGACTCTAAATCCACTCAAATTGATGCAAAGTCCATAATTTCGTCCTTCTTTATGGCTGTGTAATACTCTATTGTGTGTATTTACCACATTTTCTTTATCTAGTCCACTGTCGATAGGCAGCAAGATTGGTTTCATGTTTTTGCTATTATGAATAATGCTGCAATAAACATGCATGTATGCAAGTATTATCTTTTTTTGTAGAATGATTTGAGTTCCTCCATGCATATTCCCAGGAGGGGGATTGCTGGGTCATATGGAAGGTCAATTTCTAGTTCTTTTAAAAGTCACCACACTGTTTTCCATAAAGGCTGAATTAGTTTGCACTTCCATCAGCAGTGCAGAAGCATTTTTTCTGCATCCTCATCAGCATCTGTTGTTTTTTGATTTATTAATGATAGCCATCCTTACTGGAGTTAAGTGGTATATCAGTGTGTTTTTGATTTGCATTTATGTGATGATTAGTGAGACTGAACATTTTTTCATGTATTTGTTGGCTGTTTACATGTCTTCTTTGAGAAGTGTCTATTCATGTCTTTTACTCACTTTTTTATTAAATGAGAGAGCAGGATTTATTGAGAGAACAGAAAAACTTCCACAGTGGGAGGGGACCCAAAGGGGTTGCCTGCTCACTTTTTAATAGGGCTATTTGTTTTTCCTTTCGACTCATTTGAGTTCCTTGTAGATCCTGGATGTTAGGCCTTGTCAGACATAAAGTTAGCAAATATTTTTTCCCATTCTGCGGGTTGTTTCCCCACTCTTATTTTTTTCTCTTGATCTTTTTTTTTTTTTTTTTTGGTATCCGCCGCAAGGCAAGGGAGAGAGTCAATGCAATCCCCGTCAAATTACCAACATCATTCTTCTCAGACCTGGAAATGACAATATAGAAATTTGTATGGAAACAAAAAAGAGCATGAATAGCCAAAACGATCCTCAGCAAAAGAAACAAAGCAGGAGGTATCACACTTCCAGACTTTAAACTTTATTGTAAGGCTACAATAAACAAAGAAACAGCCCGGTATTGGAACAAGAACAGGCATATAGACCAATGGAACAGGATAGAGATTCTGGAAGCAAAAACTCAATATCTCAGCCAACTAATCTTTGACAATGCCATCAAGGAGGATATAAGAGGAGGCCTTATGCAGTAAGTGGTGCTGGGAAAACTGGCTGACCACATGCAGAAGAATGAAATCGAACCCTTACCTATCACCATGCACAAAAATCAGCTCTGAATAGATCAAGCACCTAAATGTAAAACCTCAAACTATAAGATTCTTAGAAAGCACAGAAGACACCCTTTAGCACGTTGGAATAGGCAACTAATTCTTGACCACAACCCCAAAGCGTAAAAGAAAGGTAGACAGGTAGAACCTCATCAAACCGAACAGCTTTTGTAATGAATGTATTTCAGAAGAGGAAAATTACACTAGCAAAAAAACTCATTCATTCTTCAAACTAACACAAATCTTTTATTGCATAGGAGCCCTGTCTCCCTCAAGAAAGTAATAGAACGTTAATAGCATTGGAAGAGCAGCAAGTTTGACAGAGAGACAGAAAGCAAGAGAGAGTGTGTTCATTGGGAAATGTATAATTTAGGTTGTCTCTACATCTTTTATTAATAAATTTACCAATGTAGTCCTCGGACTTTTTCCACATCATGCCAGAGATTTGAAGGGAATTCTGTGTTGAAGAGAGAACAGGGACTCACACCACCTACTACTATCCTATATCTGCTGTCTTTGCCTCTTTCAGTGACGCCATGCTTTAGCAGGATAATTGCAAGTTTTGAAGTCACTTGTCACATTAAACACTCATTAACTGTTTTTAGAATAAGGGGCGAGGGTTTTTTTTCATTGTTCCTCAAGTATTTTAGTTTCATTGTAGGTGTTAACATTTTGCTTTGCTTATCTTTTTTACTTGCTTATAAAACTTATATAACCATTGACTATATCAAATAATATGATAATTGAAGAAAAGCCTTTAATTAATAATCTGGGACATGGAGGCAGCTGTAATCATTCTTTTTAAACCTATATTTTTAAAAGGAAAAGAAACTTTTATTTTAATTGCTAATTTGCAGAAGCACATCCTTTAAAAATTCTCTCATTGAAGAACATGGATAAGAAGATCCATTTGTGTCTTTCTCCTGATGACCTCAGATATAGAATCAAGTCAATGTCAATGTCTTTAGGACCACACATGCTTGGAATGGTAACTATGAAACAGGGTCTAGCTGTTTTTTTTAAAGCTCTAAGGATTTAGAAGAGGCAGGTTCCCTCTAAGAACATACCTGACAAAAATTTATGACAGACCTGTCCAAAAATCAATATGCTATATCATATAACATACGTTCAACAAATATTGAACTTAATTTTGAAGTACTGAGCTGAAAGTATCCAAGCTGCCTCCACATTCCATCTATGTGACCATTTGTCATGTGTCACTAGTTTTGTAGCTGGAATTTTTGTATTAGTGAAAGACTAGATAAAGTCTCTTCTACTCCACTTTTAAGGCTTATAAAAACATTTTTTGGCTGGACACAGTGACTTACGTTTGTAATCCCTGCACTTTGGGAGGTCAAGATAGGAGGATCACTTGAGCCCAAGAGTTTGAAATCAGCCTGGGCAACATAGCGAAGCTCCGTCTCTATTTGAAAAATCAAAAAAATTAGCTGAACATGGTGGCACATGCCAATAATCCCAGCTACTCTGGAAGCCGGAGCAGAAAGATCACGTGAACCCAGGAGGTTGAGGCTGCAATGAGTCATGATTGTGGCACTGCACTCTAATCTGGGTGACAGAGTGAGGCTGTGGCTAAAAAAAAAAGACTTTTGTTTCTATAAGATTATTCAATCATCACTTAATTTGAAGAGGAGACATGAAGACATTGCCAAATAGAAAGATGAATCATATGTATAATATAATTTTTTCCACTTTGTTGCTGTTATTAAAGTATGTGAAACAATTGAAAGAATAGAAATGATTTATCTAAAATGTATCAGTGAATTCTGTTTTAAATGTCACTGAATTCTAACAAAATGCACAAGTCCTTGGGACTATATATATTTTAGTGCTAACTCTTTGTAAAGAATACTTATTTGAGTAAACTATTAATCACTTGCCCAGATATTTTGCAAATTAAAATTTTAAAATATTCTGCACATTTATCTTAATACTACAAGAAAGGGATTGGCAGTAATAGGACACTGCCAGGGGAGAGTGGGGGAACATAACATCAATAAGAGTACCTGATCCCGAACCAGGCAAAATAAGGATGGATGGGAGACCCAAACTTCACCTGTGTCATGATCACTTTCGTACCTAATCCTGAATCGTATTCCACATCTTAAAAAAAAAAACAAAACTAAATGTCAATAAAATCCTATCTTTGAGGGTCTTCAATCTTACATTTTCCTTATTATTTGCACAAAACAATGTAATCATAATGTGTTTTGGCTTAATTTTTGTATTTGTTAAGGTATAGAATGAAACAGATGACCTATTTATCAGTGATTTAATTTCATAAAATCTCATGTCTTGCTATTATTGTGGACCAATGTATGTCAGCAATGGAGCTCGGGGCTCTGGCTCTGCTCCACATAGTCATTAAGAAACCCTAGTATTTTTCCATCTGGTTCTTACTTTTGGTCTTCAGAGTCGGCTCTCTTCAGCCCATGGAGGGGAAGATAGAGTATGAGTCACGCATGGAAAGTTTTTCTGTAGACCAGGCTTAAAATTGGAGCATATAATCTTAAAGTCTTATATTTAATCTACCAGAATGCGGCCACTTGGCCCCTCCTAGTTTTAAAGGAGACTGGATGCTAGAGTCCATCCATGTGGCCAAGCAGTAAAGGAAGACATGGATTTTGCCAAGCTGTAGCAGTCTTTGTTATGATCTACCTTCTGGTCACCAGATATCTGTTTTTCTCTTTTTCGTGCACATAGAAGACATTCACCCTTCTCCAAAGGAAACAAAATCCCATCGATCACTGTATCTAGCTCTAAGTACAGGATCTCTGAATAGAAGGAAACTCTCTGTCAGATCTGAAAGTGATGCCTTGTAGTTTTGGGAATGATGAATCCGCCTACCACCTCCCCACACAGATCCAACATATAATGGTAGAAAGGCATAGGAGACACAGAGAAGTTACTTGTCAATAGACATTCTGAAATTCCATGGGTGGGTTTTATGAAGGCCTCTTGCCTGGAGGGCAAGGATATTGTTTGATTCAAAGTCTACTAGCTGGGAAAAATTCCTTTGTCCATTGTTCTCTGTCACAACTAGCTCCACCATCTGGGAAGTTATTCCTTGTATATTATCCTTTATTGCCAAGCCTGAAAAGGGTACGAAGAGCCTGCCCACCTTGGTGATTGTACATCTTTCATATCCTGCTTCCTACTGGTGCAAGATCAGGGATCTCACCCAGCTACATTCTTTCTCTGAAAAACGCAGTAGGATTCCATGTGCCAACAACAACTTTCAATGTTCTTTTTTTCATTGTAATAAGAATACTTAACATGAGAGCTACCCTCTTAACAAACATTTAAGTATATAGTACAATATTGTTGACTATAGGGGCGATGCTGTCCAGTAGCTCTCAAGAACATATTTGTCTTGTATAATTGAGACTTTGTGCCCATTGATTAGAAATACCCCATTTCCTCTAGCCCCTGGCATCCACCATTCAATTCTGTGATTCAATGAGTTTGACTACTTTAGATATCTCATACAAGTGGAGTTTTGTAATATTTGTTCTTCTGTGACTGGTTTATAGTATAATGTCCTCAACTTTAATCCGTACTGTCACATATGGCAGCATTTTCGTCTTTATATTAGTGTGAATAATGTTCCATTATATGTCTATACCACATTTTCTTTATTCATACATTCATTCATGAACACAGGTTGCTTCTATACCTTGCCTACTGTGAATAGTTCTGCAATGAGCACGGGAATGCAATAATCTCTTTAAGATCCTGATTTCAATTCTTTTGGATAAATACCCAAAAGTGGGATTGCTGGATAATATAAAAGTTCTATTTTTAATTTTTTGAAAAACCTTAATTTTTCCCACGATCACTGCATCATTTTGCATTCCCACCAACAGTATACAGTGGTTCCAATTTTTTCACATCCTCTCCAACACTTGCTGATAGTCATCTTATCAAGTGTGAGGTGATTTATCATTGTGGTTTTTATTTGTATTTCCCTGATGATTAGTAATGGTCAGCATCTTTTCATATACCTATTGGTTACTTGTATGTCTTAGAAATATCTATTTAAACCTAAGCTGACTTTTAAAATAAGATTATTAGTTTGTTATTGCTATTGAGTTGTAGAAATGTCTTATATATTTTAAAAACTAATCCCTTATCTGATATATGATTTGCAGATATTTTCTTCCACTTCATATGTTGCCATGTCGATTGCTTTCTTTGTTGTAGTGAAAATTTTTAGTTTAACATTATCCCATTTGCCTGTTTTTGCTTCTGTTGACTGTGCTTCTGGTGCCATATCCATGAAATCATTGCTAAAACCAATGTCATGAAGCTTTTCCCTTGTTTTCTTATGGGAGTTTTACAGTTGCATATCCTATGTTTAAGTTTTAATCCACTTTGAGTTGACATATATATGGGTGAGATAAGAATCCAGTTTAACTATTTTGCATGTCAATATCCAGTTTTCAAAACACCATATGTCAAAGACTATCATTTCCCCATTTTGTATTGTTAGCACCCTTGTTGAAGGTCAGTTTATCATATATGTGTGGATTGATTTCTGTGATTTCAGTTCTGTTCCCTTGGACTGTGTGTTGTCTTTATAACACTACCATACTATTTTAATTACTGCTTTGTAATATATTTTAAAATCAGAGAGTGTGATGCCTCCAGCTTTTTATTTCTCAAGATCATTTTAACTATTCAAGGTCTTTTGTGGTTCCATCTGAATTTTAGTATTTTTTTCTTTTTCTATAAGTAATATTGTAATTTTAACAAATATTGCATTGAATCTGTAAATTGTTTTGGGTAGCATTACAATATTGGGTAATTTTAACAATATTAAGTTTTCTAATTCATGAATGTATGGTGTCTTTTCATTTAATTATGTCTTCTTTAGTTTCTTACATCAACATTTTATAGTTTTCAGTGAACAAATTTTTACCTTCTTAATTAAGCTCATTCCTAAGTATTTTGTTATTTGGGAGGCTAATGTAGATGCAGCTTTTTCTAATTTCTTTCCAGATAGTCCATTGTCTAGTCAATATATAGAAATGCAATTGATTTTGTATATTGATTTTGTATTGCACAATATTACTTGAGTTCCTTATTAAGTTTAGTAGTTTTTTGTGGAATATTCAGGATTTTCTTTTTTTTTTTGAGTTGGAGTCTCACTCTGTTGCCCAGACTGGAGTGCAGTGGCAGCTCCCGGCCACCGCAGCCTCGATCTGCTAGGCTCTGGCCATCCTTCCGCCTTGGCCTTCCAAGTAGCTGGAACTACAGGCGCACGCTACCATGCCCGGCTGATTTTTTGATTTTTATTGTAGAGATGAGGTCTCGCCAAGTTGCCCAGGCAGGTCTCGAACCCACGGGCTCAGGCAATCCACTCACCTCGGCCTCCCAAATCACGGGATTACAGGCTGAGCCACTGAGTCCGGCCAGGATTTTCTCTCTCTCTCTCTCTTTATATATATATATATCTGATCATGTCATCTGCAAGCAGGAACAGTTTTACTTCTCTCTTTCAGACTTGATTAGCTTTTATTTCTTTTTCTTGACTAATTGCTCTGGCTAGGACTTCTAGTACTATGTTGAATAGAAGTGGTAAGAGTGGTATCCTTGCCTTGTTCCTTATCTTAGAGAAAAACTTTTCAGTTTTTCACCATTAAGTATGATAATGGCTGTGGAATTTTCATATGTAGCCTTTATTATGTTTAGGTAATTTTCTTCTATTCCTAGTTTGGTTTTTTTTTTTCATAAAACGGTGTTGAATATTGTCAAATGCTCTTTATGCATCTATTGGAATGATCATTTTGGGGGGGGGGGGGCTATTCTTCATTCTGTTAATGTGGTGTATCATGTTAATTGATTTTCATATGTTGAGCCATCCTTGCATTCCAGGTATAAATCCCGCTTGATATTGCTATGTGAGTCTTTTGATATATGATATGCACTATTGACTTAGGTTTTCTAGTACCAATGTTCTTTCTTGGATATACTCCCCAAATATTATTTATTTATTTGCTATTCCCCTTCAACATAATATCAGCTACCTTAAGGCCATTGTGTTTGGATGGGAGGCCACACCCTCAGTTGGCCTTTGCTTCTAGGCTGATTTAATAAGCTTTTATTGCTCAAGGCTTTTTCAATCCCATTTTCTATTATTTGGGTTCTAAAATGGTCAGCCTTTCTGAGTCTTCTCTTTACTCCTTTTTATTTCTACTTGCAAACCAGCCTACTTTTACCTGTGCTCATCTCTTTCTTATAATTACTTACTTAAAACTATCAATTAAAAAAAATACACACCTTCATTTTAGCTCTTTCCAACTGTGTTCCCAAAGCTAAGATTCACTACATGTGGTCTGCCTTCCTAGTTATCGCAGGAACACTTTTACCAGCTGTTTTGTCATTGCCTAACAAGACTCTCCAGTCTTTCAGTGTGATCTTGTCACCCATCATCCAACCACTCCATCAGTGTCACATATTTTAGAGAGTTTCTTTTTAGTAATAGTACCCATTCTTGAAATCAATTTCTGTATCAGTTAATATAGGTAGTATTGGAACCTGTAAAAGTTACACACTCAAATCTCTGTAGTTTAACAAAATAAAAATTTATTTCTTAATTACCTCATAGTCCACTGTAGGTGGTGGTAGGGCTTCTGAACCATTGAGAATTCAGAGACTCAAGACTGTTTCTTTCATGTGGCTTCTAGGTTCTCAGTGTTGAGAAAAAAGAGATAGAATTGCATATGGGAGGGTGTTGTGGTTGAGGCCTGAAAGTGGCACACAATTTCTGCTCACATCCCATTGGCCACAAGTCAGTCCTCAGGTACATGGCCACACCTAACCAAAAAGACTAGAAGAGGAAACACGATATCTGTGAGGGGTAGCAGTTTCAACCACTATTTCTTTATACACATGAAAACTTTCTTTCTAAATATTTTGTGCAAAGTTGTGAAGGTTTTTGCTATTTGTTTAGTATATCTATTTGGTAGACATAGAAAAATATGTCTCAAGCATATCCATATCTTTTATTCTGGTCTGGTTTCTAGTTGATTATCTGAATAAATTCATATCAATCAATCAAATAAAAGAACACTCTAAGCAGATTTTTACTAAAATGAGTTCACCTGTTAGCACTATTGAAAACTAAATTAATTAATAAAACAATTAATGCCAATTACCATAATTTGGGAAAGTGGATGTGGCAAATGCTATAAGAAAAAAAACCACTTCCACTTTACATATTTCAGCTTTAATATTTTAGATTTACATTTTCTTCCACATGAAGTCCAGCAAGAGCTAGGGATGTTGAAATGATTTCGCTCACATCACAGTGTGGCTTTCATTCCTGGTCCAGAATAAAATTCATATGAGACTCCAGAATCATAATAAATAAGAATGGGGAATAAAGAAGTGGGACATAAAGGGTATGTAACTTAAAAACTTGTTACCTCATTAGTCTTTGTTGTTATTGTGAGATGATATACTCATTCCTTCATTCAGTTATACATATGTTTTCAGGCAACACACATATCACAATTGCATGTGATGATCCAGGAGTTGGAATCAGAAATAAACAACAAGATCTCAGAAATAAACACAAAGTATCAATGTGACAAGTGCAAGTTCTATGGCAAAGAATATTTAGGAGTATCATGGAAAGACCTAATAATGTCCATGGGATGGATCAGGGATGCAGCAGCGAGGCCCGAATTTAATACTGAAAGAAGACTGGCAATGGTTGAAAAGGACATTCAAGGCAGAGAGAAAGGAATGAAGAGGGACACAGGCATTGGAGAGAAGCTATGACCTTGAGATGCTGCAAGTCATTCTATAGATGAGAAGTCAATTGAGAGATGAGTTTGAAGAAACTAGCAAAGAAAAATTTGTACAGCATGCTATCTTAGTAAACTTGGCCTGTTATAACAAAACACTATAAATTGGGTAGATTAAACAACAGACATTTATTTCTTGCATTTTTAGAGGCCGGGAAGTTAAAGATCAAGGTGTTGGCAGATTTGGTCCCTGGTGAAAAACCCACTTCCTGGCTTGTAGACAACTGCCTTCTTCCTGTTTGCTCACATGACCTTTCCTCAATGGATAGAGAGAGGACTCTTTCTTCCTTGTCATATAAGGGCACTATTCCTATCATGAGAGCACCACCCTCATGACCTTATCTGAACCTAATTATCTTCCAAAGTTCCCACTTTCAAATACCATCACATTAAGAGTTGGGGTTTTGACATATTGATTTGGGTGGGGACATAAATATTCAGTCCGCAGTATATGCTGAAGAGTTTGAAATTTATTCTAAAATCAGTGAGAAAGCAATAAAGAATTAAAAACAAGGGAATCACAAAAGATTTTCTTGTCAGAAAATTATCTAGGCATAAAATTTTTGGAGAATGAATTGACATGAGGAAAACTAGAAGCAAGGAGACAAACTGGAGACCATTGACTTATCTTTTTTCTCAAATTGAATCTGTGAATATTCTAAGGAATGTTCTGTTCCATTACAATGGGCATTTCTGTTGCATTGAAATCATGTTGCAATGTAATTGTCTTAAAATTATGTCACTTAATGATAGTAATTAATCAGCAAGACTCATAAAACTATTTGTGTTGTTATTACTTACAATTTTGGTTTTTTTAGGGCCATAATAATTTTGTAGGGGTCTGTTGTATAGTCTCCAGTTATTTTAGTGCTCAATTTTGTGATAGTTTCCTATATTTGGGTTTATTTATACAATGTTTATAATTAATTATAGGCTTTTTTCTTGAGTTAACAAATCCAATAGAATTGCTATCTCTACAGAACAAGGAAGGAAAAATCCCCTGTAAATAATAAGTACCTTTCTGCTATATATTTGTGTATTCTTAAATGATTAAGGAAAGTAAATAAATAGTAACTGTTATCACAACTAAGGTGAATTATTCAACATGTAAAATTAGAGATTTAATACCTATTTTGATGTGTTTGTAGTTGGTTTTTTTGTATTGCTTGTTTTTGGTTTTGTTTTTTGCTTTTGAGTTGAAGTCTCACTTTGTCACTTTGTTGCCCAGGCTGGAGTGCAGTGGCACACTCATGGCTACTGCAGCCTAGAATGGCTGGGCTCAAGCAATCTTTCTGCCTCAACCTTCCAACCAGTTGAGATTATAGGCTTTTGCCACCACGCCTGGCATGTGTTTGTAGTTTTTTGTTTTTTGTTTTTTGTTTTTTGTTTTTGAGTTGGAGCCTCACTCTGTTGCCCAGGCTGGAATGCAGTGGCACGCACGCTCATGACCACCAGAGCATCGACCTACTGGGCTCCGGCGATCCTTCCACCTCAGCCTTCCAAGTAGACGGAATTACAGGCTAATTTTTTTTTTATTATAGAGACTGGTCTCGCCAAGTTGCCCAAGCTGGTCTCAAACCCACGGGCTCAGGCAATCTGCTCGCCTTGGCCTCCCAAAGTGCTAGGATTACAGGCTGAGCCACTGAGCCCAGCCTGTTTGTAGTTCTTTATTTTAATTTACTTATATTGATTCAAGTTTCCAAACTGTGATGTAATTATATTACTATGTCTCCATGTTGAATAAGATTAATAGTAAGAATCATTATTAATAGTTATTGAACATTTATTTTGTTCCAGGAAAAATGCTGAGTACTTGATATGTAACATGTAATTAAACTCTCATAATGACCTCTATGAGGTTCTACGATCACCTCTATTTTCATTTAGGAAAAGTAACTAATTCAAGTCCACACGTCTAGCAAGTGCTGGAGTTGAGATTAGAACATAGGCTTTCTGACTTGGAAGTCAAGCGCTTCCCCACCACCTTACACTGCACTAATCCACCTCTATTACTGATGGAATGATCATGAGCCTTCATCTCCTGAAAAATATAATAAACAATTTCATACCATTTAACTAGATTTTTCTATAAAGCACCATTGAGTAGTTTTATTCTTTGCAGAGAAATCCAGTTTTAGGCATCTGAGTAAGTACCCAGCTTAGCAAAAAGTAATATACTAATAGTAATGTATGCTATTCATAAAAGTCAACAAATACTTATTGTTCAATGGAGTACCTGCTTTGTGGCAAGTTCTAGGGTACAAAAGTGGTTTCTGTCCTCATGTTATTTTCAGTGTAATGGGTACAAAAGACACGAAATCAATAATCTTTCTAGTCAAATTCGCCTGAGTGTGTCTAACAGCTTTTCAACTATGTTAATAATTCAGAATTCATAATTGACAAATTGGGTGAGACACATGGCTTCCCTAGGACAGTCTTGTCTCTGATGGAGGGCACCAAGAGATATATTACAGAAGGGCTGAGCTCCAAGATAATAGTTTGAGGCAGATGGGAGACGTTGGTTGATTGGAAAAGCCTCTGGTGGTCAGACATCATGATGCAGTGCAGTACATTTGGAATCTAGAATCAAATAGATCTTGTAATGGATTCTGGACTGTCACTATAATTCATGTAACCAGGTCAAGCAGCCTAACCTCTCCGAACCAGTTCACTCATCTGCAAAATACAGAGAATACTAATTTATTACACAAATATTTATTGACTGTCTCCTGTGTGCTGGCTTAACCCACCTCACAGGGCTATAGTTATAATTAAATGAAATATTGTATTAAAAGCCCAGTACAAAGTAGGTATTCAAAAAAGTTCGTTTTCCTTCCTCTTCAAACCATTGTTTGTTTGCTTGTTTTTCCTTTATTGAATTTTGTCTGTCAGTTAATTGAGAAACCCCGATACTCAGGAATGACCCGGCTATGGGAAAAGCTGGTTCACCCCACATAGTCTCATTAAACTGAACTGAATGAGGCTCACAAGTGATTCGCTCTATAAAGTCATATAAATCACTCCAATAAGAAACATGCTTTTTCTTTTTTCTTTCTTTTTTTTTGAGTTGGAATCTTACTTCGTGGCTCACTGGAGTGCAGTGGCATTCTCACGGCCACCCCGCGTTAACCTGCTGGGCTCAGGCCATCCTTCCACCTCAGCCTTTCAAGTAGCCAGAACTATAGGCATGCACTACCACACCCTGCTAATTTTTTTTTTTTTTTAATTATAGAGATGAAGTCTCGCCAAGTTGCCCAGGCTGGTTTTGAACCCCTGGGCTCAGGGAATCCTCTCGCCTTGGCCTCCTAAAGTGCTGGGATTACAGGCTTGAGCCACCACACCCGGCCAGAAACATGCTTTTTGTAGAAGGAAAATCTATTTGAAAAGTTGTCTTAGGGTGCAAGCTAAACTTCCAGTACCAAGAAACCCAACTTTTACTATACATTTAAAAGTTATTCAATATATATTCTTCCCCATGAAGTCCAGAGAGATCTTGGGCTGATGGAAATGGTTCTGCTTGTGTCACAGTGTGGCTCCCCTCCCTGGTCCAAAGTCACCGCTCTACTTTCACTAGAAGATCCAGAGGTTGCATAGATCATTTCTGTTCACATGGCACGTGGCCACATTTGTTGGTTGGAGAATAAGAAATTCTCTGATGGGGTCAGATGCAGTGGCAGTGGCTCACACTTGTAATCCCAGCACTTTGAGAAGCTAAGGCAGGAGGAGTGCCTGAGGCCAGGAGTTCAAGGCCAGCTTGGACAACAGAATATGGAGTCAAATGTAGTCCAACAGGAATAAAATGGCCTGATTTGTACATGACAAAGATAATTCTGGCAGCATATGGAGAACGGATTTGAAGGGAGGCAGGGAAACCAAGCAAAAGACTCTTAGAATAATCTAGATAAGGAATAGTGAGGCAATGGTGACAGAAATTGTCTCAAGAGGTGTTTTAAGAATTAGAACAAAGGTCTTAACGTGTATGAGATGGAATAAGTGAAACCATTGTTGCAAATGGAATTTTAATAATTAGAATCCACAGGGCTTAGGAATCTATATTCGTTGGGGTAGACTGAACTGTGATTATAAATAGATCCCCAAATACGTCATTTCTCAAATGTAATAGAAGTTTACTTTTCCTCCACATCAGAGCCAAAGGCAGGTGTATACAATGATTTTGGAATTCATGCTCCTTCTAACTCAAATCGCTTTTAATTTGTCATATTTTAAGAACTACATTTGTTCACTGGCATATATAGTAGTGGAAATAATACTGTCATTGAGTTTATAACAACCCTAAGCCAGGCGCATAGGCTTACTTACACCTGTGATCCCAGCACTTGGGAAGGCCGAGGCGAGAGAATTGCTTGAGCCCAGGAGTTGAAGACCAGGCTAGGCAACACAGCCAGACTTCATCTCTATATTAAAAATAAATGAATAAATAAAAATAAAGAGTTTATAACAACTCTAAATTAAAAGGTATGGCACAAAAGAAATGAATATATAGAATAAACAGATCATAGAAATATCCATTGGGGGGAAAGCCTCTGTGATAAAAGAAATATCTTTTGACCTTCAGGAACATCCAGTTGGGAGTTTCAAAAACCAAGATGTTTCTACTCAAGTTTCACTAGTTTCCCACGGATTTAAATTTATTTTGCTTAAACCTTGAGGATAATTTCCCAGACCCACTTAATCAACAAACAATGCTCTACCCAATTGTTTAAAAAAATTGCGTTCATTATTTACCCAATAAAAAGACAACATATCAAATTTTATAAATAGTTTTTCAATGATATTAATAAAACAAGCACTGGTGTTTGACATGGTAATTTTTCATTTTCTGGAAAACTCATTTTTGTGGCATGACTCATTTTCATGCAACAAGTGTTATCAGAGATCCTCAACTCTCCTCAGAGAAATCTGGGAAATCCCCTCATTTTAAGGATACAAAAGTATAGACCAGAGATGTTAAATGACTTTTCTAGGATCATGCTGCTTAAACAAGCAAAATTGACTCTCTGGCTGATCATCTTTCTGCTGTAGGACAACTGTCACCAGTGCTACAGAATCCAAAAGAAGAAAATTCCAGAGTCAGTGGAGTTAACAATGTTCAGTGTGACCCACAGATGAAAGGGAATGAAGACCAAGAAAATGACCATTGAAACTTGTGTTTTCTAAAAGTTACTGGCAACAATTAAGGGAATAATTTCAGGGGGGAAAAAAGGATTAAGGAAGGTATAATAATTTAAGGTATATATTAATATTTTAATTTTTAATAAGAAAAGGTAAAGTCACTTTAAAAAATAAGTTTTGAATTTTTTAATATTTGATTTTTGAAGGTTAAGATGCTGTATTATAAAAATGGTAACATATTTTAGCAGAATTTCAGGGAAAATTGTTTCCCTTTGGACTTAAAAAAAGGTCTGATAGTATGGAATACATATATCTACAGAGTTAATGCATTAATTACTGGACATAGAAGGAATTTCTAGAGAAGATGGGGTAAGGCCCTTTGGAAAGAATGACATCTAGAATACTCTATTGTACTTAGTCTATGGCACAGATTAATACACAGTTTATATTCAAAATTAGGCTGGGCATGGTGGCTCACACCTGTAATTCCAACACTTTAAGAGACTGAGGCAGATCACTTGAAACCAGGAACTCAAGACCTGCCCAGGCAACATAGCAATAACCCAACTCTACGAAAATTTTTTTTAAAAATTAGCTAAGTATGGTGACTCACCTGTAGTCCCCACTACTCAGGAGACTGAGCCAGGAGGATTGCTTGAACCCAGGAGTTCAAGGCTGCAATGAGTTATGATTGTATCATTGCACTCTATCCTGTGTGGCCGAGTAAGACCCTGTGTCTAAAGAAAAACCAAAACAATATTTGTCTAAAACACTGGGAGAAAAACCTCAGTAAGCACCACCTTTCCATATTTTAGTTTACCTAAACTTCCAGAAGTTACCAGAAAATTGCTTTTTTTTACCCACCTGCTGTCTATGCCGGATGTGAAGGGGAATTTGAGTGAGACACATTGATCCCAAACTCAACATGAATAATTTTTTCTTGCATATCTTCAACTCTGCATTCAAGAGGAAAAAAAAATAAGCCTAAAGTTTACTCATAAAGATCCCATTTCTTCCTGTCTTTTACACCTTCTATGTATAGAGTATCTGAAGTGGCTTCTACTACTCCTCAGAGAAAGAAATGTACCCAGTCCCGGTTTATACTGAGTTTTCCACTCATGTTACTTTTAATTCATCTGTGTGCTGTATCATGGTAATTTCATTCACCTGAAAATTTTAATTTATTGAAATATTCACGCTCCTCATTATGGAAAAAATATTCATTTACTTTTATTATATGAAGCCATCTGTGACTATAAAGCTCTCGCATTTGAATTTTAATATATTTAGTTATTTAGCACTATGAAATCTTTCTATCACAGGGCATTATAAATCTCCAATGAAAAATGAGGAAGGAATAGAATATCTCAAGGAAATACTTTTAACATGTCTATAAGGTAACTTTTTTGACGATTTAAAAATAATTAGTGAAAATAAATGTCTATAAGGACATAATCTATTGCTTATACAAAGTTTTTGACTTTATTATACAAAGATAATCTCTGTTGCATGTGGACAACAAATGTCGCCACCTCCAGTTTTTTGTGGAAAGATCAGATATCTTCAAGAAGATCCAGCTTAAATTTTAACTGTTTCCACAGTATTTATGTTCACTTCTTTTTAAAATTTTCTCCTCCTCCTCCCCCACTCCCTTACTGCAGAGACTGAGTTACAATTGGGCATTCTTTTCTTATGAGGACTTGGCATTACTGAGTAGTTATGCGTTCCCTAAAACATGAGTAGCTGTTTCTGTTTCATTACACACTAGGTTTGAAATAAGATTGACTTTAACTTGTTAACCAGGAGGCTTATTTATTCTGAGAATGAAAAGCAAGAGAATCATTAATAGAAGGCTATTTACATTTTAAATATCTTTAATACTATTGTAAGGGAACAGAGGCTGCCATCTTGTGTATGCTGTGTTTATTGCTCCATACAATTGGACCTGTTCAGACCCAATTTAGTTCTATGTTTGACTTAAATGACATTAAAGGCTAAACAATAACACAAGATGTTGAGTGTTCATCAGTGTCCTGGCTCTTAAAAAATAAATAAAGCATAGCACTGGGGATATGTATGCCTTTACTACATGAGAAAACATCATATAGAAACCATCTTGTTCTTCTTTTTTAAACAATTCGATCTTGAAGTTCAAATAGAATTGCTATTCCCTAGGTTTAGAATACTCTGCAAATTTTAAAGCATGGAATTTATAATTATAAAATAAAATAATGTTTTAAAAGCAAATTCTGAAGTTAAGAATATCTAACAAAGTGAATTTGTGGGAAGTTGTTCTTGAATTTAACAATAAAATCTTGAGTTTTAGGATTTTAGTTTAGAATTAATATTTGCTAGATTAATCTTCCATAGTTTTTGCCATGCTTTCATTTCACCATTTTTTTTATGGAAAAAAAATTTCCATAAGGGTAATGGTCAGCTGAGAACAGCAAAACACAGGTTGCTAGAATTGCCTAGGAACCACAAAATGGGCTCTAATGGTACACTAAACTTTGGTTTCGATAGCAGAAACACAGAGCTTGCAATAATTTAGTAAGTATTAGTGCCATCTTGTGGTTGTGTGCAATATTGCAACAAAACAGCACCAGCATATGCATTTATTAATGTTTTGGGTTTTTGAAGCAAAGAACTTCAAACTAATCTTTTTGTATATTATATTCATTAATGGTGAATCACATATGAATAACTTAAATTTACTGGAAATTCTATTACAATAAAACAACTTAAATTCACAGAAAAATCAATTATAATGAAATAACCTCCAAAACATGTGAACTTCCTTATGAAATATCATGAAGTAAATATGCCAAGGAGAAATTAAGGATTTAAAAGATGCAATAAAAAATGTTCCCATGATCAGAGAAGACTGACAAATTCTGCATATCATCCCCTCTCCTTAGAGAGCTCCTTATTTAAAGACTATAGAAAATGAATCTTTTTTTTTTTTTTTTTTTTTGGGTCAGAGTCTCAGTCCTCTGTCATCAGGCTGGAGTGCAGTGGCAGGATCATGGCTCACCACAGCCTCAACTTCCTGGGCTTAGGCAATTCTTCCTTCTCAGCCTCCTGAGTAGCTGGGACTACAGGCCCAAGCCACCATACATGGCTAATTTTTTGTAGAGACAAGGTCTCACTATGTTGCCCAGGCTGGTCTTGAACTCCTGGGCTCAAGAGATCCTCCTACCATGGCCTCTCAAAGTGCTGATATTACAGGCATGAGCCACCATGCCTGGCGAGAAAATGAATCTGTTTAATTTTCTTCTAAACCCGTGTTTTCCAAATGTTCTTAACCATAGAACTCCTTTTTAAAAAACCAAATGATAGCTATTAATGTCACCAGATAATATCTTGCTGAAATAAACTTGGTAAAAAAAAAAAACTTTCAAACATAGATTAGAGCATTAGTTACAAATCTTTCACTGAACCTAAATTAAAAGTACATTGTCTCCAGTGACCCATGTTGGAATCACAAGTTGGAGATCTTCAATTACTAAGGACTCAAAACCACTAAAGTTCCCCTAAGATAAGAATTGAAAATGGTTAGACATTTCTTAAAGAAATTTGGCTATTAAAAAATTATTAAATTTTTTTTTCTTGAGTCAGAGTCTTACTCTGTCACCCAGGCTGGAGAGCATTGGCGCCCTCACTGCCACTGCAGCCTCGACCTGCTGGGCTCAGGTGATCCTTCTGCCTCAGGTTTCCAAGTAGCTGGAACTACAGGCATGTGATACCATGCCCAGCTAATTTTTTGATTTATGAGAGAGACGAGGTTTCGCCAAATTTCCCAGGCTGGTCTCGAAACCCTGAGCTCAGGCAATCCTCTCGCCTTGGCCTTCCAAAGTGCTGGGATTATAGGCTTGAGCCACTGTGCCCAGCAAAGAGAATGCAAGCTTAAATTTTAATAATAGCACCTAGAGGCCTCTAAGTAATGATTGGAAAGAGAAATGTAGCAAATTTTATCCTGTGAAGTCAAAACAAGGTGGGGAAAATTAGATGACTGACTAAGTGTACACCTGGATCTGTTTTTCCTGTACTTATGAAATTTGCTGGCATATTTACCATCCCCAAACCTGGTCACCCTGTGACCCAAACCACACATTTATAAAATATTGCACTATCATAATGTGTTTTTAGAGACCCTAAAAAACAACCTATCTCTTCCTGACATCAATTCCTGAGATCTTTGTGTCTATTGGAGACTCAAGTATCTGTTCTTGAAACTTAACTCTTAGACCTAGTCTTGTTAGCTGACATTTGATTCTTTAGGCCATTGCCTCAAATGGTATCCTGGATATGGCACCAAAAATGTGTTTGGAGGTGGCCTCGTGTAGCAGTGAAGCTCAGGTTCCAGCACCCTCGCTGTACAACTTCAGGGAATTTACTTACCTGCTGCTGCTGTTTCTTGACTGTAATTCAAAATAACTATAGAATACCCCACAGGCTTGTTAAGTGGTATAATAAGTGTTATAATATGTAAGTGTCTGACATAATAAGTGTTCGATAAATGTCAGCTTTAGTGATCTAAGTTTCCCTTTATAATGTAAGTGATACTGTCAAGACCTGGTGGACCACCCAGCAGGATTCTAGGAACCAGCTGTACCTAAGAGCCAGGAGATTTGACAGCCTATGCAGTGGTTGAGAAAAATGCTTCTGGGAAAGAGCAAGAAGCAAATTTCCTCTCAATAAGATTTACTTCTGAGCATGTAGGCCTCTGCGCCAAATTACCAGAAGTTATATCCTTCTTTTTGCATAAAATAAATGTAGTTAGATACTAGATACTAATACACAGGAACTTCCGAGAAATTTAAAAAAGCCAACTTTTGTGAGATCACTTTTCTTGTAAAAGGATTATTCACAGATTTTTTGGAGGGGGGGCAAATAAATAGAGTATTTTAATAACTCCTTGAAATGAGAGAATATTCTATGATGATATATAAGAAAAAGCACTAGCTGCACTAGTCTTTAGATTTGAGATTGAGTCCAGGTCCTGCCCCATCCTTACTAACGATATGTCCTGGAAGAAGCAATTAACCTTTGCTGGCTTTCTCATCTGTAAAATGTAGGCCATAGTAGACTCACTGAGGCATAGTGGTGATTAAACAAACAATCAGTGTGAAAGTTTTATAGACCAGAAGAAATTACTTGTTCATATTAATATTATTTACAGTATATAAGTGATTACTTAGCACTTTGACACGATAATTCTATGATACTGTTTTTTACTTAAAAGAGGAAAATATAGTGTCTGAGTAGAAGTGACATTGGACTTGGAGTCTGAAAGTCTAAATTTACCTTCCACTCTGTCTCTTATTAGCTAACTTGTTATGCTATTTGGGGGCAAGTCACACTGAATCTCAGATTGTTTCTCACCTGCAACATAAGTTGATAATATATGCTTTTCCCAACTTCACAGAGTTAGTATGAGGATTGTCTTAACTCATTTGAGCTGCTAGAACAAAATATTTGAGATTGGGATAATTTACAAACAACAGAAATGTATTTCTCACAGTTCTGGAGACTGGAAGTCCAAGATTAAGACACCAGTGAGTGTGGTGTCTGATGAGGGCCTAGTCTCTGCATCTCAGATAGTACCCTGTTGCTGAGTCCTCTACTTGGGACAAACACTATGTCCTTACATGGTAGAAGAGACAGAAGATGTGTACTTGCCCCCTCAAGTCCTTTTTTAATGCATAATCTATTCATGAGGGTGAAGTCCTCATAGCCTAATAACTTCTTATAGGCCATGAATTTTGGAAGGGACACAGATATTCAAACCATTGCAAAGGTGTATTTGATGGCACTCTGTACACTGACTCATTCACCCACTCATTCAAAAACTATTTATTGAGATTAAGAAGAGTAGCATGAGCAAGATGACAAAATAGGAGGTTCCACTCCACATCCGGTTATAGAAATACTGATATCAACAACCATCCACATATAAAAATACATTCATGTGCTGTAGATTCTGGGCAAGAGGTTACACTATGATAGTGGAACACAGAATGGGAAAAGACACAGTGAAGAGGGTCGGGAGGACAGTTTCACTATACCTAAAGCACCTCTCTCCCATGACAGTATAGCACAGAACTTAGAGATTCCTCTGCCCAGCAGCTCTCCTGTGGGGGGAAAGAGTGAAGTGAGCATCTGACTTCACCACAAACCTAGGCTCCAGGCCAACCCCAGCACCAGCTGGTTTCTGCAGAAGGGGGAAAAAAAACCTGTCAGCCAAGAATACTTTTTACAGCACAGCTGTCCTTCAGAAATGAAGGGGAGGTTCAGACTTTTCCAGACAAACAAAAAATTGCAAGAAATACTAAAGGGATTTCTTCAAGGAGAAATGAAAGAAGTTGATTAGCCACATGAAAACATATGAAAGTATAAAATTAACTGGTAAAGGTAATGATGTAGCCAAATTCACAATATTCTAATACTGTCATGGTAGTGCATAAATCACTTTTAACTCTATTATAAGAGTTAAATGACAAATGTATTAAAATAACTATAGCAAAGGATCTACAAAACAAGCAGAAAACAATTAACAAAATAGCAACAATAAGTCCTTATCTATCAATAACTGAATGTAAGTGAATTAAATTATCCAATCAAAAGACAGAGAGTGGCAGAATGAGTTTAAACAAACAAACAAAAAAAACAGGACTCAAGTATATGCTGCCTATGAAAGATTCACTTCGCTTTTAAGGACACACATAGATTTAAAGTAATGGGAAGAGGAAGATATTCCATGCAAATGGAAACCAAAAGAGAGCAAGAGTAACTATACTTATGTCAGACAAAATAGACTTTAAGTTAAACTGTAAAAAGAACAAAGAAGATCATTATTTAATAATAAAGTGTTCTATTCATCAGGAGTATATAACAATTGTAAATAGGTATACATCTAACATCAGAACACCTAAATATATAAAGCAAATATATAAAGCAAATAAAGGGAGAGATAGATATAACACAATCATAGACTATCATAGAAGGGACTTCAACACCCTACCTTCAGCAATGAACAGATCATCTAGACAGAAAATCATTAAAGAAACATTGGGCTTAAATTACACTGTAGACCAAATGGACCTAACAACATATACAGACTGTTGCGTCCAACAGCAGAAGAATACACATTTTCTCAAGCACACACAAAACATTCTCCAGGATAGATCAAACATTGGACCACAAAACAAATCTTAACAAATTTAAGAAGATGGAATCATATCAAGTATCTTTTCTGACCACAGTGTTATGAAACCAAAAACCAATAAATGGAGTACAGCCAGTATGCTACTGGTATAAAAACAGACACATAGACCAATAGAACATAATATAGAACCCAGAAATAAATCAACCATGTATGGTCATCTAATTTTTGACAAAGATGCCAAGAACACACAATGGGGAAAGGAAGTCTTTTCAATAAATGGTGTTGCGAAAACTGGATATTCACATGCAAAATAATGTGATTTGACACTTATCTCACACCATATATAAACATCAGTTCAAAATAGATTAAAGACTTAAATGCAAGACCTGTAAGTAAAAAACTACCAGAAGGAAACATAGGGAAAACAATCCTTGACATTGGTCCCAGCCATGATATTTGGGGATGTAACAACAAAGGCCCAGGCAACAAAAGCAAAGATAGGCAAATGGGAGTCTATCAAACTAGAAAGTTATTTCTCAGCATAGGAAGCAATCAACAAAATGAAAAGGCAATCTGTGGAATGGGAACAAACCTTATATTTGATAAACAGCCAACCTCTAAAATATATCAAGAGCTACAACTCAACAGCAAAAAACCAAACAACTTGCTTTTTAAAACTGGGCAAAGGACCTGAATAGACATTTTTCTGAAGAAGACACACATGGCCCACGAGCATGTGAAAAGGCCCTCCACATCACTAATCATCAGGGAGATGCAAATTAAAACCATTGAGATATTACTTCACAACTGTTAGGATGGCAATTATTTAAAAAAATAAATAACAAATGCTGGCCAGGATCTGGAGAGAAGGTGACCCATGTATACAATTGATGAGAACATAAATTGGTGCGGCCATTTGCCATATTGTTTATGGCAAACAATATGGTGGTCAAAAAAAAAAAAACTCCCATGTTCATTGCAACATTATTGTTCACAATAGCCAAGATATGATAACAACCTAAATGTCCATCATTGGATAGTGCTATGGTTTGAATGTATGTATCCCCCAAAATTCCTATGTTGGAACCTAATACCCAATGTGATAGTTTTACAATGTGGGGATTTAAAGAGGTGATTACATCATAAGCACTCTGCCCTCGAGGATGGAATTAGTACCATTATAAAAGGACTTGAGGGAACTAGGTAGGCCCATTTGCCCTCTGCCTCTGTCATGTGAAGACATAGCAACAAGGTTTTTATCTTGAAAGCAGAGAGCAAGCCTTCACTCAAATACCAAACCCGCCAGCACTTTGATCATGGACTTCCCAGCCTCTAGAACTATGAGATATAAATTTATATTGTTTATAGATTACTCAATTTAAAGTATTTTGTTATAGTAGCCTAGAATGGACTAAGACAAATGGACAAAGAAAATGTGATATAAACATACAATGCAATTGTTATTCGGCCTTTAAAAAGAAGGAAATCCTAAGTCCATCCAGGTTGCTGTGAAGTTCATGATTTTGTTCTTCTTTATGGCTGCATAATATTCCATAGTGTATATGTACCACATTTTTAAAAATTCAGTCCTCTTTTGATGGGCAGCACGTTTAGTCTCTAATAATGAGC
>CAUYQG010103213.1:0-13467 GCA_963574415.1 Tarsius wallacei
TGGGATCTATGCTTGAACTTCTTTTTTCTCATTCTATGTTTTCTTTCTGGATATTTTATCTGTGGCTTCAATTTCCACTACCCTAGACACTGATAACTACTAAATGTATAAGTTTATTAAGTCCAGACTGTGTTCCTAGACACAAGACACGTACACTCAACTTCCTGTTATAAATTTCTACTTGGGTTCAATCCAGGCACTTTAAACTTTTTTTTATTTTTTTATTTTTTTTTATTTTATTTTATTATGTTATTGTGGGGTACAGTTAGGGGTTAGGCATACAAAAATATTTCGTTCAGGTACCCTTGTTGATAAGAGGTGTCTCCCCATCCTCAGATCAGGCACCTTAAACTTAACATGTTCAACTTGAACTCATCATCTCATCTTTAAAATATACTGTTCCCCTATAATCCCTATTTCGGGGGAATATCTCTGTTGTTCTCCTAGTTACCTAAGTCAAATCTAGTACTTAACCTATAATACTTCTTCTGTCCTACCTGTACATCAATCTGTTACTGTGTTCTGTCAGTTCTGCCTTTGAAATCTCTATTAAATCTGGTCCTTTTTCTTCATCTCCTCTGCCACTATCTTATTTCAGGTCCTCATTATTTTTGCCTGAACTACAGTGGCCTCTTACCTAATGTTCCTGCCTCTGGACAGCTCTTTTTTATTCATTTCTATTTCCGGCACAGTGATTCGGGAGATATTTCTAAAACTCAATATTCTCCTGCCATTCTTCTTCTTGAACTTCCTTAATGGTTTCATTATTGTTACAATAAATCCCAAACTCTTAATATGGTTTATAGGTCTCTTTATATACAGCCCCTCTGTAACTGTTCAGAATTGTGTGTCCTGACACTCCCTGACAGGTTTTCTATGCCTTAGTCATGTCATATTGAACTATCTGTACATCTATGGAACCATGCTGAATATTGCTTAGCATGCTTTTGCACATTCGGTTCCCTTGAGATATATTCTTTTTGCGTACTTCCTTTGAGAGGCTCAGTCATCATTCAGTAAATATTTTTTTTTTCTGCTTAACTGTGTGTGCCATACCATTTTAGATGCCAGAGATAGTAAATAAAGCACAAGAACCCCTATGTTCCTGAAGCTTTACATTCTGATAGAACTCAGGACTGAGTTGGGTGACTTTGTCCTCACACAGTGCCTTATTCTTTTTTTCTTTTAAATACAATATGAAGTAAATAAAGTTGGTTTCCATGATTCCAGCTTTTTTTTAATCACGAGCCTTTCTCAAATTCTTTCTAGATGATAGAACCCATGCTAATACATAAATTGCTCTATGTCTCATTTATTATCAAAACGCTCGTGAAAGGAGCTGAAGCTTATTCATGGAAGATAAAAATAGGAGTTTAAAGTATTATCTCTCCCAAGGATATTTTATTCCAAAAAGCCAGAGAAACTTTAAGCTTGGGGAATTTTAAGCATCAGATTGCCTAAAATCAAGTTTGAACTTTGGAACAATCTGCATTTTTCAGTACTGTTAAAACTAAAAAACATAAAAAAGAAAGAAAAGAGCAGTCTAGAATAGAACTAATTAGGTTATGGTGGGTAGTGTCACTGCACATCTGAAGTCAGTGGCCTTCTGTTTTTAACATAGTGATTGATTTAATGAGGAACCTTGAGCCCATTTATACTACTTAATTGTTTCTGGTTGTCAACTGGGAAGAAAATACTGTTTACCTCCCTTTTCTTGGATCTTGGGAAGATTTGTGAGCCATTCTGGAAGAAAAGTGTCATTATCTAATAAATGGTAATAAATCAGTGACTATCTTAAAAATATTCTTAGAGGAGACTCTATACAAAGTTCTCTGTTATACTTTGTGAATCCCATTGGGGGATCTGGTTGAATCTGAGTTTGTGACTATATTTTATGAAGATTTCCTGCTAGGGGCTTGAGTTTGAATTGACATTTAAATGAGAGAAGTAAATGCTGTAATAAATTGAGGTAATATTCAGTACAGTGAAAAAGATAGGATAGGAAATGAAGAAAATATATGTTCATAGAAAAGTAAGTATGGGGGACAGGCAAGTGAATATAGAGACAAAACAGTGCAGAAATAGTAAATGAGGAACCTGTGATAAAATAATATAGAGTATCAAATAAAGTTGGCCTTATAGTGGACAGAGGAGGACACCATGAACATGTTCTGGATTTTTAGAGCACCAGAAAGACCATCTTCTCTGCTTTAAAATGTATTTTCCATTTACTAGTGAAGGCTGAACATTCTTTTCAAGATGTCTTTGACCTTGTGCAAATGCAAATATACCCAGAAGGGAAAACACCTTCTACACCTTCCCTACAGTCTAACTCAGTTTATTCTGAAATCTGGGTCAGGGTAGGCTTTGCCATGGAATTAGCTGGGGGCTATTAAAGAAGTTTATGTACAGAAGTTTTTATTTGCTTCCTTAATTTCTTCCTCATAGTTTTATTCTAAATCAAAAGTATAGAATTACTGGAATATATAAATCCTCCTCATAACCACCCCTAGCAATTTTCATTAATCTTTGAGATGTTTTTCCCTGTAAAGAACAGTGGAAAAAAAATGAAATGGAATCCAGATTAACTGACTAGTTTTTATTCCTTGTTCTTATTTCTCAAAGCAAACCTTTAAAAGCTGTGCAGTATTTGAGAAAGAGGGAAAATGATTTATTAGTGATTGAAAACTGCTATTTTATTTAGAAATGCCTTTTAATTTTAATTTTTGTCATAAATATCTTGGACAAAGGAAGAAGTATACATGGCTGCAGGATCCCATGATTATACTTGTATTATACTTTTATCACTTTCACTTCAACCTCCCCTGCCTCCCCAAGTTCCTAACCTTCATGAATACTAAGGCTCTAGTTGGCCATCTCTGCAGAGTTGTATACAAAAAGCACAGTACAGCATCCAGAAGGAATTTAAAAGGAAAATCTCTCAAACAATGTTAAATAACACCTAAGTTGTAACCCACTGCCATGCTTCTCACATTTCTTTTCTTTTTTTCTTATCTCCAGTTTTTTCACTTTAGGGCTGCTCAGAAACCCAAATCACATTCCAACCTAATTTTTTTCCCTTTCGTCTTACCTTCCTCAAGTCTTTAAGTCTTTTTCCTTCTTTTATTATTTTTCTCTATTTCTTGCCCATTATTCAAATTTTCTCTCTTTTTTTTTGAGTTGGAGTCTCTGACGACCAGACTGGAGTGCAGCGGCACGCTCCCGGCCACCGCAGCCTCGACCTGCTGGGCTCCAGCGATCCTTCCGCTTCAGCCTTCCAAGTAGCCGGAACTACTGGCACGCGCTACCAGGCCTGGCTAATTTTTTGATTTATTGTAGAGATGAGGTCTCACCAAGTTGCCCAGGCGGATCTCGAACCCACGGGCTCAGGCAATCCACTCACCTCAGCCTCCCAAAGCAGGATTACAGGCTGAGCCATCGAGCCCGGCTTACTCAAGTTTTCTATAACAAAGATGAGTCCAGATATTGAGGAAGGAGGAATCATTTCTTTGCCTTTCTCTTGATTCTGAGTCACAGTAAGTCCTGGGAAACAGGACAGTCCAAAAGACAACTTTCCTTAGAGGGCAGTGAAGACAAATTGAGTGGGTAAAGATGAAATACATTTTAGCTGTCTTCTCCTTCCTCCAGGATGGGTGCATTCACACTATTATAAATTTTGTCATGGCTACATCAGGTTGCTTTGAGGATCCAAGAATTCTATTTTCTGAACCCAAGGGACGAAGGATACAGACAGAAAAGATCAGCAACCAGCACTGGGAAGGGAACAGCATAAAGGAGGTAGAACTGACTCATCTTTCTCTCTCTTAACCCTAATCAGTTACAAGCAACTGGTTCTTTCTTTAACCCTTTAGCTGGTTAGTGAAAGTATGCTGGCAACAGCATGTCTGACTGGCATATTTAGATACCTTTGTGACAGTTTTCAAAAGGTGCTCTTTTCTAGCTGTTGTGGCCCTAAAGTCAGGATTCGGGCTTTGCCAGTTATTAAGCCAAAAAAAAAAAAAAAATCTGAAGTATTCTTACATCTCCCCTAATAAATAATCCTTCCTCCTTTTCCTTATCCTATTCTGTATCTGCTTAGTGCATCTCCTGAGCCACTATCATATTGAGAAAGGCTGGCAATCAAATAGGGGTGATGGGACAGGGCCTGAAATATTAACAAGCAATAGCTTGGACTCCAGTGCTTACATTAGCTGTGTTGATCAGTCAGCTGCTCATTCACATGATCCAGAGAAAGAAAGAATCTTCTTTGTTGTACCTGCTCCCTTTTCATCCTGATGATTGCCTCAGAACCTCCATCTGCTCCTTTTTCAATTGACTTAAGGTTTTGAGCTCCCTGAAACTGCACCTACCTTCACAGCAGTTTTTTCCTACAAGTGTTTAGAACTCAGGTTTCTTCTGATCTTGTTTCTCTGATCTGATTCCACATGCTTTCTTTTCTTTGAGAAATCCTCAAAATGTGTGATCTGCTTAGCTCTCTTCCTTGCTTTCACTGACATACTGAATTTATTCTTTTAAAATATTTAATTTCATTGAATTTGGGATGAGAAGGTTAAAGAGTAGAGTTAAAACTGGTGAACTCTAGGCCAAATCAGGCTATCAACTTGTTTTGGTTGTTCCTCTTAATATTAGTTTACTCAATTGAATTAATTGCCAATGTTTGAAAGTGAAGATATTTTACAAAGAGATCCTAACTTGCAGCTTCTCTTGAAAAATTAGAAGATTTAACAATGATGGATCCACATTGCTCTGTGGCAATAAATGACTAGAGCTGAGTAGTGGCTGCCCTTATTAGCTAGTGATTCAGCATGGTCTTCACATCATTCCCTAGTATCTCTTAAGCCAATTGCCTTCTCTCTTTATTGTTCCTCCCATGATCCTGTAGACATTGTAGTTTAGTGCCTCTATTATGTAGTTGTTGTAATTATTATTTCAAATTATTTTGGAATATTCATGGAGTAATTGTACTATAATTAATCAGGTTTCTTTCTTTTTTAACATATATATAATTCTGTGATTTTTCAATATTGTAAACATTTTTTTCACGCTGACATTGTAACCTAAAAGCAGAATTATGAAATAAAAAAGACCAGCTATATGGCTCTTAATAAACATGCAAGGTATCTTCTTAACAAAAAGTCAGAAGAAATGCTGGCTTTCTACTCACAGGGTCTCACAGTGTCCTTGTGGGGACCATATCAGTTTAGGTCTGGTTTTTATTTTGCTGATCCAATTAGTTATCAAAAGATTGCTTGGTGAATATATAATCAGAATGAGAAAAGCCAAGTAGCCTTGAAGGAGATTCCCTTATTCCTCAGTGAGGACTTATGTATGAAGCTTGCTTTATTATACAGAACATTTGTCTCTCAAAATCATAATGCCTGCTGAGTCAGTATCCATTTTCCTTAGACGCTGCTAGGTAAATACTGCCAAATTATTCTTTGCAATCCCCTCCTTCTATCTAAAAAAAAAAAAAAAATTGCATTACTGTCTTCTGTTAACATATTCTTTATGTGAATTTTAATTTCATTAGGTCACAGCTTTATTTTGTATAAATCTTTTTTGCTGAAATACCTAATCACCTTTTTGAACTTGATGTAGAGAAACCCAAATGGCTTTTTGATGGTGGATAATATTACAGGTAATGATGTCATCCATTATATGTTTATGCTTTCTAGATTCATTTGTAGTTTTATCTTCCAAATTCTGGGTATACTTTGTTCTTGTATATTGATTAAACTGGCATTTGTTTAATATTTATTAACAAAGTTACCCAAATAAATTTCACATATATCATGTTATTTTATCCTACTCAGACCCCGTGTCAGTCATCTAAGAGGCTATCATGATTCCCATTTTTAAAAATAAAAAAACAAATTATCAGTGCATGTAAATGACTTGTTCAAGGTCAAAAAGTTAGTAAGTATTGGGGTTGGGAATTAAACTGAGATTTCCTGACTTCAAAGTACATGTTTCTAAGATAAGCAGTAATCTAGAACCAGACAGCCGGCTCAATAGTCAGAAACTAGAAGGAAGCATGACCCTAAGGTACAGATTGTTTCTTTTGAAAGTCCTTTTTTTGCTCCTGCTGGGAAAGCAGAGTCACCTTATTGGGTGTAAGTGGCAGAGAACCTGTCAAGAGGAGTTCTTGGGGATATAGTTGTAGTCTGTTTGTGAGTGAAAACCATGCAAATTGGGTGCTTTCTGATAGTGTCTGGGATAGCTGCAGATGAGGGGGGAGGGCAAAAGTTAAAGAGAGGTTTTTGTTTTTTGGTTTTTTTTTTACAGAATCCTTCCTATAGGACCTTCTTGTCATCTGCCTAAACACAAAAATATTCACTAATGAAGCTTAACTTCCCTCTGAAACATTTTCATTTTAAAAGAGGACTTGTAGATAGAAATATGAAAGAGAAAAATCAGTGAAGTTTGGGGGTAGGTAGGGGGTTCCTTTCCTAGTACATTTTTTCCCTAGTGTTTTAAGAAAAAAATTGGATATGAATTTTAAGATGATGAATAAAATACTTAATATAAGGAATACTTATAGTCCTTCTTGGCTTTTATTCTCTTAAAATGATTTCTAAGACCATGTAATGGGAAGATTTGTATAGAATTTTATTATATGTTCATTATAATTCCTGTACACTTAAGCATTATAGTACAGCTTTGAAACAAAAATAAGATATACTTCTGTCTCCAGGGACTGCTGATATTTTCATATGAAAAGAGAGAAGTAGGCTGGGTTCAGTGGCTCAGCCTGCAATCCCAGTGCTTTGGGAGGCTGAGGTGAGTGGATCGCCTTAGCCCGCAGGTTTGAGACCCACCCGGGCAACTTGGTGAGACCTTGTCTCTATAACAAATAAATTTAAAAAAAGAATAGAAAAGAGAGAAGTATTCAACAAATAATTTTTCTAACATATAGGTTTCTTCTTGTTGACTTTTGAAATATTTGTTGGTGAATATATTCTGTAGCTCCTTATAGTACCTCAAATGACTAAGAATGGAGAGAGTACTAGAAGTAGCATCTATTTCTTTTGTAGAGATTAGAAACAAGAAACTTTATGTTCTACTTCTCCAAAGGGTTCAGAATGGGTAATTAAGAACAACTTTTAAGGTTTTGGAGTTGAAAGAAAGTGGAAGCCTAGCTCCTCCATGCCTAGTGACCTTAAGATTCAAATAAGCGGAAATAAACTATATGCATTTATGAATGTTATTTACTTGGAATCTTTTAAATATATTGGCACATTTTAGCTGAATTAGTACATATTCAGAGCATATATACATGATAATTAGAACTCCACTAACCTCTGTTGCAGCAAAATCATCATTCTAATCTTGGCTGAAACCTGTATAGGGGTAGAAAGTTGTTTTCCATGAAGTCTGAAATGATAACTAGGTTTGTACATGCTTTAATTAGTCCTGATATACATACTACTACTGTACGACTTTGCTTTTAGTAAAAAAGCAAACTATGGAACTTTTCCATATATAAGTTCTAAGGGAGAGAAACCTCCAATGATCTGTGAACACTACCAAATACATTTCCAAATTCTACTAACATAAGCAGACTAATTCTTTATGTCTTTAGATCTAGAGATCCTCTTTTTATGAATCTTTTGTAGCTTGACAGTTAGTTATGAAGGAATGCATACCACCTCAGCATTCCAAGGATATTGCTAGCAGCTGAACCAAAATATTCTTAGGGATGTTGTTTATAAACAGGAAGTCTCTTGAACCTGAAGATCAAGAGAAATAAATTGATCAAGCCCTTGCAGGAGCAGTTTATCACTCTGGAATACCTTTGACAGTTGCTGAAAATGCATACTGGCAGGAAGTTTTTTAATTACCAAAACCATCAAATCACTTGCTTGGTTCTTTTAGAGTCAGTAAAATATATGAGTGGGTAATGGAGTCTGTCCAAGAAAAAATGAGCTAAACATTGTGTCTGGCACTGTCCCTGTTGCAGATGGAAGACCAGATGTGCAGGGGCAGCCACTAATTGTCAGAATTATATTTATTTATTTATGCAAATTGGGTACTTTCTGATAGTGTCTGGGATAGCTGCAGATGAGGGGGGAGGGCACACACATATACATGCTACATATATATGTATGCATGATAGTTAAAATAAGAAAGAAAAGGTTTCTGTAGTACATAAGAGGACCTCAAACTTGCAGTAGGTTCCATCCTGGAAAAAGCATCTTAATTAAGTGAAAATGATTTTTAAGTTTAATTTGGTTTTCTGTTAGAAGTAACATTATAATAAGGAGTTACATGCTTCACTAGGAAAGAGATACCTGTGTCTTTATAAAGACTGGCCATAAATTATAATATTTAATCAGCTATTAATGATAGAAAGGGACAGTAATAGCCAAGCACTTTTCAAAGATAATACATTTTTTATTTAATTTCTCACACTATTATCTTCATTTTGCAAATTAAGAAACTGAAGTTTAGAGAGGTTCAGTAATCTGAGGAAGATCATAGGGCAAGGAAGTGCTAAAGCATGGACTTATTAAAGGGATTAGAGAATGCTTACCCTTGAGAGTTTCAGGGTTAGAGATATGAAGAATAATGAAAAAATATTGAGGCTAGAGATGGATTATAATGGAAAAGAAGAGGTAGTCTGTGTTTTTGCTATATTAAAAGCAATAATGGGAAGTTGTTGCTAGAGAATTGTGTGAGTGATTTACTTTGTTGAATGGAAGTAAATTGAGAACTGTCTGTACTGCAGTTGTAAAATATATAAAGTCCTGCAAAAAGGTAGGTAGCATTAAATAATTTGCCTTGTCTGAGTAACAATGGTAGCAACCAAAATATAGCTTGGGGTATTATAATGAATAAATACCTGTGTATTATTGCAGTAGCATGTGTACTATGTAGTCTAAACTTGTTCTTCATTCTTGATAACATTGAGAATAATGTCTCTAAAATAGATTAGAAGAACAAAGGAATTTATGAAATATTTAAGGGCTATTCATACCCAGAGTATTAAAAAATAGGATGGGATGGATTTATGTTTCAGATGTAGGAATCTGGAAGGAGTGTAATTCGCATACCACAAACCAGAAAATGTCAGGTAATGTACAAAATCATAACTTTCCTTTTTTTTTTTTTTTTTAGTTCAAGATCTCATTGTGTCGCGTAGGCTGCAGTGGCACTATCACAGTTCACCACAGCCTTGACCTCCTGGGCCCAAGCAATCCTCCCTCCTCAGTCTCCCAAGTAGCATACCACCCTACCTAACTAATTTTTTGGATGTTTTTGTAGAGACTAAGTCTCACTGTGTTGCCTAGGCTGGTCTTGAATTCCTGGGCTCAAACAATTCTTCTACATCAGCCTCCCAAAGTGCTGATGGCTGCAGGCATGAGCCACTGCACTTAGCCTAAAAATAATAACTTTTCTTGATCCTATCAGAGAGCTGAGGTTTCAGGGCAATCCACTACCCTGAAATCTAGAAAAAATCTAGAAGAAATATACTTCCAAGGAGAGACAGGAGACAAGCATTGACTCTTCCTCATCAGAGAATGGGAGGAAGATGGGTCCGATATACAAATGAATGAGAATTTAGCTAAAAATGTTAACAAAATTTAACTGTAAAAGGTTGAATGTGGGCTAAATGTGAAAATAGAATACTTAGGAACTTCAGGCGCAAAGGGAGTTTGCATCCACTTATAGTTTCATATCCACGCCTCTACTGAGTACTCATGGGAAATATTGGGGACGGGATGGGAAAACAAAGAAATCACCCTCAATTCTGTAGACCTGAAGAGGGGAGTAGCTGCTGCTATGGAAAAAACACAAAGCTCCACTCATACATGTCTCTAAGGGTAAAAGGCTTTAAGCCATTTGGGGAAGGGGAGCAAACCCTGCTGTACCTTTGGGTATAGGTAGAAACCCATGCTGGCTGGGAAAAGAGGAATACCTTCTTCCTTTTTTTTTTTTTTGAGTTGGAGCCTCACTCTGTTGCCCAGACTGGAGTGCACTGGCATGCTCACGGCCACCGCAGCCTCGACCTGCTGGACTTAGGCGATCCTTCTGTCACAGCCTTCTAAGTAGCTGGAATTACAGGCGCATGCTACCGTGCCCAGCTTATTTTTTGATGTATCGTAGAGATGAGGTCTCACCAAGTTGCCCAGGCTGGTCTTGAACCCCTGGACTCAGGCAATCCTCTTGCCTCGGCCTCCCAAAGTGCTCAGATTACAGGCTGAACCACTGTGCCTGGCCTAAGAGGAATACCCTTCTACCAGTAGAGGCAAAAGGGAAAACCATCCAGGGACAGGATCATGGGAAGTTTCCTACACAATTTCCAGTATTCAGTAAAAAAATTATGAGGCACACAAAAAGTCAAGAAAAACCAGCCCACTGTCAAAAAACAAAGCAATAAACAGAAGGAGCTTTAGAGAAGACCCAGATGTTAGAACAATCAGGATTTTAAATGACTGTAATTGGTATGTAAAAGGCTCTAGTGGAAAAGATGGACAACATATATGAACAGATAGAGAGTTTCAGCAAAGAGATAAAAACTATACAAAAGAATCAAATGGAAATGGTAAACATATAAAACATATAGCGGTGATGAAGAATGCCTTTGATGGGTTCATTGATAGACTTTATACAACTGGGGAAAGAATCAGTGTACAGAAATAGTCAACAGAAATCAATCCAAAAAGGAGAAAAATGAATAGGTAGGAAAAAAACCCCCAAACAACTGAGCATCCAAGAGTTCTGGAACAATATCAAATGGTCTAATATAATAATACACAATTGAAATGAAAGAATGGGACAGAAAAAATGTTAAAAGAAATAATGGCTGGGAGTTTCCAAAAATATTGAAAGACATGAAATCACACATCCAAGAAGCTCAGAATCCCAAGAAGGACAAATGTCAAATACATAGCCCTCCTCCCTATACCCCTAGAAATATCATACTCAAATTTCTGAAAGCCAAAGATAAAGTAAAAATTTTGAATATAGCTAAAGAAAAAAAATATTACATACAGAGGAATAAAGATGAATTGTAGTAGGCTCCTCATCAGAAAACTCACAATCAGTTTCTTACAAAACTGAACATACTCTTATCAAAGTCCAGTAATCACAAATAAACTGAAAACTTACATCTACACAAAAACCTACACAGGATTGGGTGTGTGCCATGCGTCTGTAATCCCATGGGGAGGCTGAAGCAGAAAGATTGCTTGAGCCTAGGATTTTGAGACTGTAGTATATTGTGCCTGTGAATAGCCACTACATTTTAGCCTGCGCATCACAGCAAGTTTCCTTCTTTAAAAAGAAAAGAAAAAAAAAAAAAAAAGCACTTGCACATGAATGTTTATAGCAGCTTTATTCATAATTGCCAAAACTTGGAAGCAACCAGTAGGTGAATGGATAAACAAACTCTGGTACATTTAGCACAAAATAGAAATGAGCTATCAAGCCATGAAAAGACATGGAGGAAACTTAGAAGAATTGAAAGAAACCCGTCTGAGAAGGCCCCATACTATATGCTTCCAATGGTATGATATTCTGGAAAAGGCAAAACTATTGAGGCAGTAAAATGATTAGTGGTTTTCAGGTGTTAGGAAAGAAGGAGCAAAATTAGGTAGAAGAAAGTTTTTAGTATTTTAGGGCAATAAAACTATTCTGTATAAAATGACAGTGGTGGATATGTATCATCATATACTTTTCAAAACCCACAGAACATCAAGAGTAAACTTTAATGTGAACTATGGACATTGAGTGATGATAATATGTTAGTATGGGTTCATTAATTGTAGGAAGTGTACCATTGTAGTGTGGGATGTCAAAATGGGGAAGGTTATACAAGTAGCGGGCTGGGGAGTATATGGGGACTATCTGTACTTTCTGCCCAATTCTGCTGTGAACTCAAAACTAAAAAGAAATAAAAAATAGAAAAGAGAGAAAGAAACTTTGCAAGCCAGAAGATGATAGACATCTTTAAAATTCTGAAAGGAGAATTTTCTGTTTCCTGTGATACCTGGGGATGAGATCTGAAGTGATGAAGGTCTCTGGTGTGTTAGTGGGGCTCTCGATGCTCTTTGTGTTGATTGATGGTTTCAAGGATGTGACTGTATCCTGTAGTGAGCAGTGTGGCTGCACGTCAGAATTAAATGAAAGACTTACTTGAATTACCAGCTACCCCAGCCTTAAGAACTCTATCTAGGAACTGACTGTCCTGTAACTGGAGGGTTATTGGAATTTTTTGAATTCCTTTATCCTCTTTCTTCTTGTGGGATCAAAACTGAAGAGCGCTTATGGGGTATTCTCATTGAAAGTTCAATCACTTATGAACCAGCAAATTTAGATATCAGTGGTCACTTCCCAATAACATGCTACATTCAAAGGTTTTCATTCAATTTTATTAAAAAAGTAAAATGTAACAGTCATGGGTTCAAAAGGTCAAAGGGAAAGAAAAACTCAATTTCATATCAAACTTCAGGAGTCAACTTCAAGAGTGACATCTTGCCGGGCTTGGTGGCTCAGCCTGTAATCCCATGCTTTGGGAGGCTGAGGTGAGTGGATTGCCTGAGCCCGCGGGTTCGAGACCCGCCTGGGCAACTTGACGAGACCTCATCTCTACAATAAATTTTAAAAAAATTAGCTGGGCATGGTAGCACACGTCTGTAGTTCCAGCTACTTGGAAGGCTGAGGCAGAAGGATCGCCGGAGCCCAGCAGGTCGAGGCTGCAGTGGCCAGGAGCGGCCACTGCACTCCAGTCTGGGCAACAGAATGAGACTCCAACTCAAAAAAAAAAAGAAAAAAAAAAAGAGTGACATCTTGGAATGATTTTTTTCCTGATGGATCAAGTAAATTGCATCTCTCCAGATTAAGTGTAGGAATAAAGCTTTTAAATTCTGGACCAAGAGGCAACCTTATAAACCCTGGTACTGACTGGCCAAGGACTAGACTGCCTGTTGGAGATTGGACAAATGCCTGTGGATATCATCTTTTACCTATTTAGAAATAATCTTTTTTTTTTTTAGCTTGGAAAATATAATTTATTTAGAAAGTAAATTGTAGAGAGGGAGAGAAAAAGAGAGGAGATTCACCTTCCCAAGGTAGAGGAGGGAGCTAAAACTAGGAAACATGGTGAGGCCATAGCTCAAAGAGCTACATGCCACACCAGAGTTTACCAAAGCAGTGGCCTAAAAATAATCTTTTTAAATGAATTTGCTCTGCAAGCGCTTTTGGTAGGGCAAAAGATAAGCTCCCCCAGATTTTAAGTTTGTAATACATGTATTTCTAAGAATAAAATTTTATAATTAAAAAATAAATAACCTGTAATCCCACGCCTTTGGGAGGCTGAGGTGAGTGGATTGCCTGAGCCCGCGGGTTCGAGACCCGCCTGGGCAAGTGAGACCTCATCTCTACAATAAATCAAAAAATCAGCCGGGCGTGGTAGCGCGCGCCTGTAGTTCCAGCTACTTGGAA
>CAUYQG010103220.1:0-23039 GCA_963574415.1 Tarsius wallacei
TATGGATAAAGTCAGTATCTGCAGTAAGTGCCCTACATACGAACAGGTTCCATTCCAAGAGCACATTAATAAGTTCTATTTGTTAGTAAGTCCAACAAAGTTAGCCTAGGTACCCAATCGGCTATATAGTACTGTACTGTAATAGGTTTAAAATACCTTTCACACAAATACTACATAAAAAAGAAACACAAAAATGAATATAACATTTTGTATCTTATAGTACACTACCTTGAAAAGTACAGTGAGCTAAATTACGTGATAGATATGTGAATGTGCTCTTGGAATGGAACCTGTTCGTATGTAGGGCACTTACTGCAGATACTGACTTTATCCATATTTGACACAGGTAACATGCAGATAGCTGACTGTTGCTTAGTTGGCAGATGGAACATATTCAAAATTATTCCAGCCCAGCAACCAAAATAATTTAAAAACCACTTAAATTTATGGTCCCTCAAGGAATAGTAAAGAGATAATCCCATTGAAAAATTTCAGCAAAACTTCACAGAATCTGCTTTCCTTCACAACCTCCAGTGCACTGAGTATCTTATGCATCAGTGATTCATCATAACATGACTGTTCTCTAATACATGATCTGGCTTCAGTTTCTCTCTCTCTCTCTCTCTCTCTCTCTCTCACTCACACACACACACACACACACACACACACACACACACACAAACACACACACAGCCTACCTATCAAAATAGCATGTTTTTTTTTTCTACAACCAATGAAAGCCATTCTTCTTACCTTTTATATCCTGGTGAATAGATTGACTCATGTGTCAACACTTAGCTGGTAGAGTTGGCTACTTTGAACATGAGAAAGGCAGATATTACGTTGTATTTTGAAATGTGAGGTTTGTAGCAGCTCAATGAGTTTTCAAGAAAATTGTAAAGGAACAAATAATAAATATCAGTGGAAAGCCAGGCATGGTGGCTCATGCCTGTAATCAGAGCACTTTGGGAGGCTGAAGTGGGAGGATCACTTGAGGCCAGGTGGTGGTATGTGCCTGTTGTCCCAGCTACTCAGGAAGCTGAGGCAGAAAGATCATCTGAGCATAGGAGGTTGAGACTATGGTGAGCTGTGATCTTGCCACTATACTTCAGCCTGGGTGACAGAGACACCAACTCAACATATATAGAGACAGAAATACACACACACACACACACACACACACACGTGAGGCAGATCTCTATCATACTTATTCAACTCTGCCATTGTTGCCAGAAAACAACATAGGACATACTGAAATAAATGGATGTGGCTGTGTTTTAATAAAACTTTCTTTACAAAAATGAAGCACTGCCAACCTCTGCCATAGACTATCACTGTTGTTTTTGTTTGTTTGTTTGTTTCTGTTATGCTCACCACCCAGATTCTGTATAAGAAAGCAGGATCTGAACTGTCCTATTTATCTTTCCTTCTGAAAAGTCAGATGAGGATAAGGAGGATCTCAAACATTATGTGTAGTAGCTAAGAACAAAAAATTTTGCAAGACTCAATATTGAAATGTCTTGTAAAATATACAAAGGAGTACATCTCTAATGTATATGGAACATACCATGTCATGCATTGGGCAAGAAATATCAGATGGATACATAACCAATCACACTTTGTAGGCCTTTTTCATCTACTCACAAGTAATGTTTGAACATATCTTTCTTCCCTTTTCTCTCTATTCTATTTCAGTTTCTGGAACTGGCATAATGTAACTGCGATGCCCGAAGCATCTTCCCTTGTCTATGCCCTGTGCTGTCACGCCACCGTCTGCATTGTCTTCAGAAATGGGAAGCTGTTATTAAGGCCGCTCACTCAGCACTAGAGAACTTTAGTGATTCTTCCCATGACTTTGGCGTCAAAGGAAGCACGCATTCTTTCTCCTACCCCCAGTCTAGTCCTGTCCTGATCTTTGTCACTAAGATCCCAACTTAAAAAACTTTGCTCCTCTCATGAAATGCCAATATCAGAAGAAAATGATAGCAATATGAAAAGGCAGTACAGAGAAGAATATGTTTTATTTTCTATTCTCATTATATGGCACTAAGAACAGAAAATTTTATAGAAGAGAGGGAATAAAGGAGATGGAAGATACCGGCATCATACTGATAAGCCTGGTTGTCTTGGAATTGTTGATATAGAAGATAAAAAAGAAATGTATGATTCTTTTAAATACTGTTAACTCAAATGTATAATTCACACATCCAGATGCAGCTGCTGCTTCTTGGCTGGAAAAACAGAAGTCAGAATGCATGTATTGGGACAGCAAAAGAGTCCAGGAATTTAAAGCCACCCAATAGAGTTTCCTTCCATATCCCATGTATACACTCAGAAACAGATGTGCACTTCTCGGCAGTCCATGTTTTTAAACACAAATAAGAAAGCTGCCAGACAAGGACACAGACCCAAACTGAAAAGTCATTTCCCAGCAAGTGACACAGCAATCTCTACTTTGACTTTGACTTTAGCTCCACAGCTGTGGTGAAACTCACATTACGGCTGCAGGAAGGAAATTGCTCCCAGGTGAGAAGTAAATTATCTGGCGTGGCACAAAAATGTTGAAAAGGCAAATTCCACCTGCTTTTCTCTAGGCAAGATATTTTTGTTCAAATATCTCCCTGCCGCCTAGTCAAGTAGTTGCCCCCATGTCCAATTTATATCCTGCTTCTGGATTTATTTCAATTTTGCATTCTGCATACACATAGGCATGAGTATATGTGGAAATACAAGGAAACTTAAGGAGCAATGCACACACTTCTAATTCACTAAATAGAGCATTTCAGGAAACGTCAAATATGGATGCTTGATTTATTGGTTGATGCATTAACAGATTCATTCATTTCTTCTTTTATTCAACAAATGTGTCCCAAGTATCTATGATGTGCCAGGTACTATTTTAAGATCTGGAACTATGGCAGGGACAGACAAAGTTAATGTTCTTATACTAGGAAATAGACAATGAACAAGTAAATAGTAAACTAGACACACACATTTCTATTCATTTTACACTTAACCTGTGTACAGTACTTGAGAAAACATTGTTCTAAGATCCTTCGACAATAAAAGAGATGAGGAAGAAGGCATTATGGGCTCTGCACTAAAGAAACATAGAATTTTATGGGGGTGGCAAGCATTCAAGCCATTTACTACCATATAAAACATAATTTTTTAAGTTCTATAATAAAGGTACAAGAGAAGTATTGGCAGAGCACTAAGGAAAGAGCTGACAGTGACAAATGACAAGGGAAAGCATTTATAGAAAATTATTGAACAAAGGTGTTATTGATGATGCTAAGGATGAGGATGATGATGATAGCAACTAATATTTCATGTAGTGCTCAATTCACGCCAGGCACTTATATAGGTACTTTACATATGTGAATTCATTTAATTAAGTTGTTTCTATCCCCATTATACCTACACTGATACTGAGGCATGAAGATGTTAAGTCAGTCATCTAAGGTCACAGATTAAATATGTGAGGGAACTAAGATTTGAGCCCAGGTAGACTGGACCCGTGGTCCTTGTTCTTCAACACTTCTCAACATGGCCTCATAGTTTAAGGAATTTCTGCAGGTAAGGAATAATAACCCAGCCTGATAACACAGGGTAGCTAATCTGAAACAGGATAAATGTAATTGAATTTGATGCTGGAAAAGATAAAATCCATTGTGGGACTCAAGAATCCCATGCTACCTGATTGTATTCTTTAGGTTGGCATTGGGGAGTCATTGAAAGTGCCTGTAGATGAAAACACAAAACTACCTTTGAGGTGAGTTTTATAGAATGGATACTACTACATTTTGACTCTGTGCTAGGTGTTTTATGTATATTATTTCTAGCTCTTATATAATAGTATAATTGCTAGCACAGCTTTGAGAAAACTAAGGCTCACTGCTGATGTGAAGTAAGACTGGGATTTGAATCCACATAATTCAGACTACTGCACTATTTCCTTTAATTCCCATGACTCTAGATTTGTTGCAGTACTGGGGAGCTAAGGAGAAAGCTGAGAGACTGCAGACAAGAAAACCCAAGAGGAGCAGCAGTGTACCAGGTAGTCTATTTTATATTAATTTATGGGTTTTTAAAGACATTGTTAAATACCAACTTGTGTATTTAAACTATTTCTTCCATTAAATTGTAATTTCATTTGGAAGCTATAGACATGATTAGTTTAATTACTAGGGCATTTGGGTTCTGTGAATCTAGTAACCTCGTTTACTCATTTAATGTTCTTTCCGACAGTATTTCAGTGCTTACTGTTTGCCAGACTGTGCACAAGGGGATACACGGGTGTCGTGATAGACAGTCTTTTTTTTTTTTTTGAGTTGGAGTCTCACTCTGTCACCCAGACTGGAGTGCAGTGGCCACTTCCGGCCACCGCAGCCTCGACCTGCTGGGCTCCGGCGATCCTTCCACCTCAGCCTTCCGAGTAGCCGGAATTACAGGCATGCGCTACCACGCCCGGCTGATTTTTTTTTTATTTATTGTAGAGATGAGGTCTCGCCAAGTTGTCCAGGCGGGTCTCGAACCCGCGGACTCAGGCAATCCACTCACCTCAGCCTCCCAAGGCGCGGGATTACAGGCTGAGCCACCTAGCCTGGCTGATAGACAGTCTTTTTTACTGCAGAATATAAAGTCTAGTGAGGAAGACAGATCAAGATAACAATAACAATGAAAATGGGATAATATATGGAAATAGAAGATGCCATGGCCCCTCATAGCATAGTCATCTAACCTGGTTGAAGATTAGGTTAAAAGGGGGTTAGTAAGAACCAAATAAGTTTTCTGGAGAATGAGGAGTTAACAAGAACATTCATGAGAAAGAACAAGCATCTGTCAAGCATGATCTGCCTAGAGGTAAGAAGTCTCCCCAAAGTTGTATCATCTGGTTGGATTTTAGACTTTTCTTGCATCTGCTAGTGAGGAATTGAACGACTTCCCTGATACTGCTCAATAAAGTTTCTAAATGAGGAATTAGGTGCTTCGGATAGCAAAGGCATCTCAGTGGACAACAGCAGTGATTTGCACAGGGTAGGAACTGAGAGTGCCAATCACAGCCCTGCAATTCCAAGGCTAGGCTAAAGACAGTCAGTGTCTTGGGTTCCCCTGCACTTGCTCCTCTTGCCCTTTTGATGGGTAGAGGTTCCTAACCAGGGTGTTTGTACCAAATGTTGCCATCAATGGGTACAAATGATTCAAGAACAGACTTGGAGAATTTTTCTTTTCCTTACCAGAGATGAATATACAGTGCATGGGGCTGAGACATGGGAGCATCTTGGATTAGCAGAGGTTGGTTGCCCTTGATTTGAGAATTTTGTGCTTTCAGCCATTGATAGGTAAGAGCAAGCTGTTACACGACATATTTAGGAGTCTACCAACTCAATAGAATGCTAGCAAGCCAAGCAGAATTTCTAGAACCACCTTGATTTACCTTAGTTTTTGCAAGAATTTACATGCTGCAAGTCAAAGTTGTGTACATGGAAAAAATGATGTTGAATCAGCAAAGCCCTCTGCAAAAAAAGGCTAACCAATGACTACTCACCCAAATGGGTCCATTGCTATAAATACAATTACAGTCTTAAAAGGTGGCATTTGTACAGAGGGAAGAAACAGATTTTCTTGGAAAAATGACCTTTTTTTTCAAGGTCCTTGACTTATGCTGATTTGTGCTGTGATGAAATTTAATTGGTGGGAATGTCATCAACACTCATATTTCTGGGACTTCATATTGAATTCCACAACTGGATAAGTTCATGGACAAATAAGTGTTCACTCTGCCTTGAAGAACATTTTCTGGCTTCTAAGGCTTTTGCTTTCTTTCCCCCTTAAGATATGGTTAGACATCTTTTGTTGGTCTTCTCAGGGGACCTCTAATTATCCACAGTGCTAATTTTTTCACCAGCTTTAAAAACTATGTAGATAATAATACTGCTTGAGTTGCACTTATATTTGAAACATTTTAAGCAAACTTCCAGTGGGGGAAAAGATGTAAGTTTAAACTGGGGTCATGCCCAATTGTAGAGTAATAACAATAACAATTTTAAAGTTTTAAAAATTATTTTCTGAAATACATACTTTCATTTTAGGGTAACAATTCCTGAGCATCTATCATGTGCCATGCACTGTGCTAAGAGATGTAGAAACATCATCCTATTTATTTTACACAATCCTATGTAATAGGAGCCATTATTATCTCTACTTAATAGACCAAAAAAATAAATATCAGGTCATTTAATTAGCCTGATGAAGACCACCACTAATAAGAAATGGAGCTTAGTTTCAATTAAGGGCTAACTTCATCACTGAACCACTTTAGTTCTTGTGTGTGTGTGTGTTTCAGTTCCTTTGGTTATGTAACAAATTATCACAAAAATCAGCAGCTTAAAGCAATAGTATAATTTACTTTGCTCACAAATCAGCAGTTTGGGTAAAACTGTTCTACTCAACATCACCAGGGGTGGCTTGAAGACAGGAGGCTAGAATCATCTGGAGCCTCACTCACTCATGTTTCTGGCAGTTATCTGTGGACTGAGTGCTTAATTGGAGTTGTTAGCAGAAACAGCTATACATGGCTTCTCCATGTGGCCTGGGGTTGCTCACATTGTGATTGCTGAATTCCAACGGCAAGGGTAGGGGAAAGGGAGAGGGACAGAGGCAGATTGCTGTATCATATTCATAGCCTAGAATATTTCATAGCTTAGCTTCAGAATATTTCAGAAGCTCTTCTGCTACATTCTATTCATTGAGAGAATCTCAGTGGTCTTTCCAGGCTCAAAAGGAAGAAAAATAGACAAATCTTCTTGATGAGGGATTTCAATCTTCTGGAAGAGCACGTGGTCCCAGTACTATTTCTTTGGGAACCTTAAAATTCAGTCTTCCTGATTGACATGGCTTATCTGAAAACAGAAAGAAAGTGAATAGTTTGAGTCTTGTGTGAGATGTGGAGAAATAAGGGAGAAAAATAATTAAACAGCAAGAAGGTAGTGCCATATCCCAGAGGAAAAACCAAGAAATTCCTTACAGAGAAGCATGTCAAGTGTCACTCACAATGGAACAGTGAGTAATAACATCCAGGGATAATGTGACCTCTCCAAAACTATGATCACCAAAGCCATTCTTAGCTTGTTGTCATTGTTGAATTCATAGAAAGAGAATAACTACTATGAATAATAAATGCTTTCCCTCAAAGGGAATAAACAGTGTCCTAAATTTTTAGGAGAGTGTGGTCTTTAGGGAGTCTTGATTAGATAGAATAGCTATCTGGTCTGTGTAAATGTACATGTACGTTCATGTACACACGTGTATTTAATTATTGCTGCTTTTGTTTTTAAGAAATAACAAATGTGTAGAATAAAGAGGCTACACCCAGCTGATGTAGCTCAGTCCTTAATTAAGGATCTCAAAGGATCATTGAAATTAAACCTGTCTAATACGTAGAACTTTGAAAATGTTCCTATTATCTGGCTCATTTCAAGGAATATATCCTTAGAAAACACTCTAAAATGCCAAGATTTACAAAGCAATATGTGCAGTACAACATTACTTAAAAAGGTGAAATTTTAAAAACAATCCAGATGTCCAGCAACAGAGGAACAGTTCATCAAAAAACTATTACACAACTATTTTTTTAAATGCTCTTGAAAACATCTAAGAAAAAGGGATATTGATCATGTTATAATATTAGGTGATACACAGAATATAAAATTATATTAAAATCATTGTATCAAAAATATATGTATAAAAGCCAGATGCAGTGGCTCACACCTGTAATCTCAGCACTTTGGGAGGCTGAGGCAGGAGGACTGCTTAAGCCCAGGAGTTCAAGACCAGCCTAGGCAACATAGCAAGACTTAGTCTCTCCAAAAAGTCAAAAAAATTAACCAGGCATGGTGGCACATGCATGCAGTCTTAGCTACTCGAGAGGCTGAGATGGGAAGATTGCCTGAGCCCAGGAGGTTGAGGTTGTTGTGAACTGTGATCCTGCCACTACACTCCAGCCTGGGCAACAGAGGGAGACTCTGACTCAATAAATAAATAAACAAACAAATATAGGGGTGCCAAAAAAATGTATACACATTTTAAGTATGATATTTTCTCAAAAGGTGCTATAAATTAAACGAATGCTAGCGTCACCATGCGACAGACAAAACAGTCAAAGAAAATGGAGGAAGCATGGTTGACTGAACGTCATACTACACATTGCTATGTAATTTAATTCAGCATTGAAAAATAATACATAAATAACACCTCTTAAAATGTGTATATATATATTTTGGCAGCCCCTGTATATATGTGTAAAATGTATACTATACAGGCATGTGCGAGTACAAATAGAACCAATGAAAATTAGTTTTCTTAAAAATATGCAATCTTCTTTAATATTAACTCATATACAAGTATAAAAGATTTTATATGTGAATAGGAGTTATAGACTCGCATATAACTCATATGAAGATATATATAAACATGCAGACACAAACATCTATATTATGTCTACATAGGTGACTTCTTGACATAAAAATCTTCAATCCTGCTGTGATGTATAATTTCAATTCTAATAAGGTAGGTAACTTAGCAGAGACCATTCTGAATCTAGCTACCAACTGCCACCCCTAAAGACCACTTTCTCTCATACTCATTTCTTTTGACCAACAGGATCACAGCCCTCCTGTTTCAAAAGATAATCGCTTGTGTGTGTGCTTCACCTGTGGTATATGCACAACCATGTCACCTAGTTCAGGAAAATGGGATTAAGAAGTAGACCAGAGAAGGAGAACAGACAAGGACTCAGACTGTGGTGTTAGATCTGGCTTGGAATCTTGGCTTTACCACTTAATCTCTAAATAACCTTGTGGAATTTCTTTAACCTCCATACAAGTCTTAGTTTTCCACCTCAGACTTCCAAGTAGCTGGAACTACAGATGCATGCCACCATGCCTGTCTAGTTTTTGTGATTGATTGATTGATTGATTGATTGACTGATTTTTTTATTAAACACATTTTTTATTTTAAAATTGTGGGGTACAGTTAAGGGTTAGGTATACAAATATGCACCGTTCAGGCACCCTTGTTGATAAGGGGTGTTCCCCCCGTACCCAGACAGATATTGACTACCATTAATCCTACCACCCTTTCCCTCCCTGCCCTCCCCATAGATTCCCGCCACTGTCAATCCTTTTCTTATAGTATTATGATAGGTGTTCAAGGTCCACTTATGAGTGAGAACATGTGATACTCAGATCTTTGTTGCTGTGAAAGATCACTCAGTATTATAGACTCTAGTTCCAACAAACAACCCCATTACAAAGTGGGCAAAAGATTTGTGATTTATTGTAGAGACGAGGTCTCACCAAGTTGCCTAGGCTGGTCTCGAACCCGAGAGCTCAGGTAATCCTCTCACCTCTGCCTCCCAAAGTGCTGAGATTACAGGCTGAGCCACCACATCTCTTATCCACAAAATGGGAATGTTGTCGCATTCCTCACAGAATTGTTGCGAAGGTACATGCCAGAGCATCTGTATTTCTGTATTTAGTGCAATGTAGTAGAAGTTATGATGTAGTACAAATAGGTAGAAAATTGTATCAAAGTTTAAATAAAGAAAAAAAATACAAGTGATTTTTTTATGGCCTATAACATTTTCATGATTTAGTTTCTGTTAACTTCTCTGGCTTCATCCTGCACCACACTCCACTCCACTCAGTCAGTTTACGATCCCTATGCTCTAAACTCTATGACTTTCTTTTCATTTAAAAAAATATGTCCTAGCCTCAAAGCTATTATATTTGTTCTTACCTTCTCCTAGAAGACCCTTTCCTTAAAATATTGCATTATTGATTCCGTCTTATTCAGATAAATTAATCTCATTGAGGAGGCCTTTTAATGATCAATCTCTTACCAAAGGATTCCTGTTTCTCCCAATAATTCTATTCACATTAAAAATAAACTTATAGCCTGACAATTCTTTCTACTCAAATTTATCTTTCTCATGGATTGATTTACTTTTTAATTATATGGCTCCCCCACAAGACTGTGAGCTATGTAGGAGCAGGTAACAGCTGTGACTTTCTCTGTCTCATTCCAGGGTCCCAAACAGTGCCATCCCAATAAAGCGTGCTTAGTATTGACTGGATGAATAAACATGTATATCTGTGTATTTGTGTATGTTTAATGAGGGTAAAGTAAAAGAAAGTGAGAAAAAAATAGGAATGGTTTCAAAAGGAAATAGCACATGGAGAGATGCAGGAGAGATGAGACTGACATTTACCTGTGGTGCCTTAGAAGAGGGATGCAACAGAAAGGGAGCTGGGTGACTACTCTTCAATTGCTGTAGGGCTCACACTGGAGACAAATTTACCCCATGCCGCAGTGAAATCATAAGCCACTCTTATCGTTTTCTTGATTCTCTCCATTCTTTCCCTCAGGCTTTGTGAATGCATAACTTAGGGATTATTTCTCTTCCTTTCACTTCTGGTCCTCTGGGTTTAACTCAGGGTATCTGGCTGGATGCCTCTCTATCAAGAAAATGTTGCCTTCCTTTTCCAGGAAATGTTTCAAAATCTCAAAAAACAAATGCATTGTACATGCAAATCAATCCTTCAAAAACAAAACAATTCTAAAAATTATCCAAGCTTACATAAAAATAAAAGTTAAATTCCTTGGACTATTTTTACTTTTCTGGTCCTTATACTGGAGCTATTTGGCAACTGAAAATTCATCAGTGTATAAATGAATTTATGTGTTTGTGTAAAAAGTTTTAATTAGCACATACAGTGAAGTGTTGAGAGTTTTCTACATAACGTTCTCTGGCTGAGGTTTAAAACCAAGGTCTGTCCTCTGAAATATGTGGACAGCTGCTATGTGCTTAAAAAAAATAATAAAAGGAAAGAAAATAAGTTGTTAACTTGGGACTGTGGAGTGGAACTTGACTATATCTCCAGAACAGATGCTTCAGGTCTGGGACATTTTGCATGGTGTCATTAGAGACTTCACATTCAAAGACTCCTGGGGAGCCATCTGACTGTTTTGTTTAATTAATAGATCTCTTTGCAATTCTAGAAGCAGAGAAGCCAGGGGACTAATAACAGTGTGCAGTGCCAATCATGTTTCCACCTTGAAAATTGTTTTGGTCATCCCAGGTGGCCCTGAACTAGTCACCAGGCTTCTGCAGTTCTCAGTTTCCCTAACTTAATTGAAGAGGAAATAAATCCTTGCTTGCATGACAGAGATGTGTCAGAGGACCCAAACTAATGAATTGTACCAAAGTTGTTTGCTTTCTGAACAACCCTAGTATTAAAATCCTGATTATTCTCTTTTTCTTTCTAATTATCACAAATTCAGGCCATAATAATTCTGGGATTAAAGTAACATAATATGATATTCTCACAATAGTTTTTGGAAGCACTAAACAGTTTGCTTTTCATCATTTATACTTCATCATTCAACACCAAACTTAGTATTAAGCAATTTCACAACAGTTTCAAAAATACATATATTAAGAGAGAATATTGCTTTTCTGTGTTCATCAGCTATTCTCTCTTTTTTCGCATGAGCCTGGACACTTGGAAAACTGAGGGAGGAACATGAAATACTTAATAGGGTACTTTGTACAGCAGCTAAAAAGATGCCTGTCTTCCTGTTCTGCTGATTTACAAAGTGATCGATGACCAGCTGCATCCATAAGCTGCATGCCTGCTTTGCAAAGAGCCACTCTTCAGCTATTAAGAGAATATTGCTTTAATATTGACAAGGAAATCAAAATGTTTTACGGAGGGCGGCTGCATGTTTTCTTCCTGGTGGAATATGATTTCCTAGTGTCCTTGGGAGGATAGCAACACTTCCTTCTCCACACCCCCGCCCCACTGGAAAATATTTCCACTCTCTTTGCTTCCTCAAATGAAGAGACTTCCTACTGATTTAGTTCAGTTCCCTTGTGACCTGAAGTCATTTCACCTATAGAAGACAGATGACTTCAACCCTCAATCTTGAGCTTGAATTGCAATACAAACCAAATTAGATAAAATAAATCAATAATACCCTAACAGGCCAAATTCACTTAAGTAACATTTACAGTACAATTGCCCACTTTGCCCATATACTTTAATCCATTAACACGCTACATCTGGCACCTGAATAAATATGTTACCCCAGCTGAATATAAATGAACCAGAACTCAATCAGTATTTTGTGTTGAGGGAAAGGTTAGTAAATTTTCCTTTCTTTTTTAAAAAATTGACTTTGAAATGAAAGAAAAAGCTGGTATATCAAGAAGCCTGAGATGTCTGACTGGCTACTGCAATGCCCTCATAGCTCATTGATGGCTTAGAAGCTTATATTGCTGTGATTACATAGACCATTGCATTCATATATCTTTTCGAACCCCCAAATATACATACAGTGCCCTACATTTGTATTTGGATTTTAACTTGGAAAGTGAACCTTAGATAAGGAACAACAGACACACATGCTGAACTGTGGAAAAGAAAATTTTTGAGGGAGTTTTGCACTCAAAATTAACAGGACACTTAAATATAGACAAAGACATATAACATAGACATAACTAAAAGATCTTGCTCAGTCCAATGTGTTGCAGTTACATGTAAACTGCAACTGAATTAGTTCTTCCGTTTCCCAAACTACCTATGACGTGCAGTATGCAACACTGAACAAAGATCTGTAGATAAGACCCTTGTTCAATCATTCATTTGAACTTGGTAAGGGATGTCAAACAATTTCTTTCAACGGATACCAGAGTCATAGTAGTATGGAAACTTGTTCTCAACTGGAAAGAGGTGACATAGAAACGTAGTTCTAGAAGTTTAGGAAATAGAATGAAAAGCAGTGAAGTACCTGCTTAGGCAGACATCTGTCAGACCACTGCTGCAAAAGAAGTGACAAAACTGTTAGTGACAATAATCTCACTGGTGCATTTCAGGATTCTGGGCTACCTAATATTTTGGCTTTTTCTTTTCTCATATAATGATGTGGCAGACTGCTCAGGGGCATGTTTTATAGTATTTATAGCACAGAGGCTAAGGTAGGAGTTTCAGTGTTAGGAAGACTAGATGCAAATATTGGCACTGCTACTTACTAAGTGACCATGGAAGAGTCACTAATCTTTGTAAAATAAAAATAAGACTTAATTTTTAAAGGCATGGTGAGAATTAAACTAAATGAGAGAGAAAGGGATTAAGGCACAAAGGGAAGAAAACTGAGGAATGAATATTTAGATAGGAGGCGTGTCTGCCTGCCGATGCCCTCAAGGTAGGCATGGAGGTGGAGAGAGTGGGATCTTGAATTGCTTGTTCCCACAGGTGGTTCTAATATATATGCAGCTCAAATTGTGGGTCCTGTTCACCATGCTGAGCAGAGTCCTAATATTTGAGGATATGCAGTTTTACTCATGATGATGAAAACATGATCCAAGTATTTCCTCTGGTACTCAATCAAAATTGAATAACATTTTCCTTCCTTAAAAACTGTGCCAACATGTCAGCTTCTTAAGAGTTTCTCTGTGGTTAATTTTTGACAACACCTAATTTTCATCATATGAGATGCCTTTAAAGCCTGGCCTAGAATAATATAGAGCCCTGTCTTCTGGGTCAGAACGTGCCACAGACAGTCATGAATCTGAGCATACACACTAGCACATGTTGAAGATTAAAGTTCCTCAGGGACTAACAAATGGGCACAGTAGAGCGTTGGGAAATGATTCCTCCACTTAACTTGTCTCTAAAGTTCTCTGATACTTGAGACTGAGTCCTTGATTCAGTAAAGCAAGCTCATATTTCACAGATAACTCATAAGATTTATCCAGCAAATTGTGTGTATAAACAGGGAAAAAATTAGCTACAAAGAGAGAGAAAAGCATTTGTGCTACAGCCTAAATCACATGGAAAAACAATTTACAAAATGAGTATTTTAATAGATAGAGCAAAATGTTTTTACTGGTTAAAAAATGCTTCAAAATGTTGGCAACAATAGTTTGCATCCAAATAGTCAAACCTAATTGTTTGTGAATGCAACATAATTGAGTCTTCGTTGTAAGAGCTTTAAGAAAACCAAGTAATATAAATAACATGGGCTTTTATGACATTAAAAACACATAATTTGTACAGGGTTATTATGTTTGAAGAAACACATACCCATCAGGCCATTTGATTTCATTAGCAATAGTCAAATTGTTAAATGTTTTGTTTTGTTTCTGCTTTGAACTTCACAAAAGACAAACCTCATTTCTTCAGAACAATTTCTACTCTATTTACTTAGAATTAAGCTTTCAAAGTACATATTAAAGTAAAGCCACACTTAAGGTAAACATGACACTCATAATTACCAGTAGCTGTTAATTGTATTAATCAACTCTCAGTGGCATTTATAGTACTTTTGCAACCTCTACAATTGAAAGTAATGCCCAGCAATACTGAAAAATGAGACTCACTAAGTGTAAATTTAATGAGGAATTCTTCTTTGTCAGGAAACAAAAAGAGGGATTCATAATAACCTAGGCTAGAGTGAATTGAAATAGACAATAAAGAAAAATAAAATAAATAAATGTAATAGATGACAAAGAACTTTAAAATGATTCCTGGTTTTTGCCATTTTGAATTCTATTGCACATATAACATCGAAGTGAGAAAAAATTAAGCAGAGAAGCAAGTTATGGATCACGCACTCTGGTGTAATCAAACTCCAGCAGTTACAGCAAGAACAAAATGTCAACTCTAACTAACTACCTTATTGAATTCCCCAAATCTATGACCCACAGGATAACCAAATTAATTTGGTCATACTCAGAGCCTGAGGGAAAGCACTCAGGGAAAAAAGGATATCCAATAGAGACCAAATTAAATGTAAGATATGCTACCTTTTAAAATACACACAGAATCATTTGACCATGATGACCAACTTGGCCCAGTTTGCCTGGGCCTTATCTTTTGACGTCATCAGTAAACTGTGCTCTTTCCTTACTTTCTATTGGTTGTAGAGAAAGAACGTTCAATTGGGAAAGGCAATCAGGTTTTATTCAATGGTCAGAAGATGCAGAAGGGGAGCTCAAGCTCTGAAATCCCGGAGCAACAGGAGGTTTGGGAGTTTTAAGGAATTGGGTGCGTGGCGGGGTAGGTATCTAGCTGAACTGAGTGGAGTTCCAGACACACAGGCGCAATTCACCAACATGCTTTTCATATACAAAATGGTGGACATTTTCCTACAGGGGAGGGATTATTAGTATTACAATAACATGCTAATGAGCTAAAAGTAACCGGGGTCACAGACGCTGGTCTATGTTGGCCTGTTCTCGTTTATACTGGTTTTGCAGAGGGTCTACACTTCCTCAGGTATCGGCATTGGGCTAGACCCTTCAAACCGCTGTGTCTATAGAGAACAATACTAAGGATGATTGTCACATCTTCTTAAAAGACTAGAGGAAGCCGGGCTTGGTGGCTCAGCATGTAATCCCACGCCTTGGGAGGCTGAGGTGAGTGGATGCCTGAGACCGCGGTTCGAGACCCGCCTGGGCAACTTGGTGAGACCTCATCTCTACAATAAATCAAAAATCAGCTGGGGGTAGTAGCGCGCGCCTGTAGTTCCAGCTACTGGAAGGCTGAGGCGGAAGGATCGCGGAGCCCAGCAGGTCGAGGCTGTAGTGGCCGGAAGCGGCCACTGCACTCCAGTCTGAGCGACAGAGTGAGACTCCAACTCAAAAAAAAAAAAAAAAAAAAAAAAAGGCTAGAGGGAAAAAAGAAGAAGAAAAGGTCTTTACAGTTCTGTCAGGGCTGTTCTGGTGACAGTGGTAGTCCTGAAAGTTCTGCATCCCAGAACATTCTCAGCCTCAGCTGAAATAGTTTATCATCTTGTATAAGGCCATCCCACCCTGATTGCACCCATCTTATGTAAAATAGTTATCATTCTACCATTTAATCTGAGCTGCTCATTACTGCTGACTTACCTGAACTTACCTTTGACTAAACTCTACATGGAGCAATGGTTCTTAGACTTCACTGTGCATATGGACCACCAAAAAACTTGTGAAAACATAGTGTCCTGGGCCCCATCCCACTTCCATACTTTGAAGTGGGGCCAATAAATTTGCATTTCTAACAAGCTCACAGGTGAGACAGATGCTGCTGGTTAAGCACCACATTGTTAGTAAGACTGCTGCAAACTTCAGATGCCTTTTCCATCTCCCAATTTCTCTTCCTACGTCCTGAGTTTAGTTTTCAAGGGCACTTATGCATGAACAGATTGTATGGGTCTCTTAGAAGTAGAAATAACTCATCCTAGAATGAATGATGACAGTATAACTAATGGAAAACTTACCCAATAAACTGGTTATTTATACAACATTAAAAGATGTGAATATCCTATTTACATGAATTTCATCAGTTGTTTCCATTGTGAAGCCTTACTAAAATGCTAATTCATTTTAGAGATTTAATATAAATGCTAGGAAATCAGAGACAAGCCTTGGCCATAGCCAGTGTGTTTACTGCAGTTGTAAAACTCTAATAACACCAAACTATTTGAAGAAGGACTGCAAGGTTTCTACAAGGGTAAACTCAACTAAATTTTATTAGCAGATCTCTGATCCTCAGACACCATCTGGGTGTCCAATAATTCAATTCTGACACAAACTGTCCAGAGTTAAGGCACATCCCTCAGGTTAAGGACTCAGTCCTACAAGACTACCCCCATTTCACATGCCAACCGCAAGTCTGATTGACTGTAATTTCAGAAGTCCCCTCAAGCCCCTCCTCGCGTTCTACAATTGCTAAATGCTTCATATAACTCAGGAAAACTCTTACTTATACTTTACTGATTGATTTGAAAGGATACAACTCAGGAACAGCCAAATGGATTTGAAGAATAGGACAAGGTATGGGAGGGACAAGGAAAGGAGCAGAGCTACCATGCTCTCTCCAGACATGCTATTTTCCCAGCACCTCGACATGGTCACAACTCAGGAACTCCACAACCCCATCATTATGGGGGAGGGGGGGCGGGTTATCAAGGCTTCATTATGTGGACCTTACTGATTAAATTATTCACCATTTATTTTTAGACTCCATCTCTAGTCCCTCTCCTGGGTGATGGGTCAGGGGGAGTTCTAACCCTCTATCTAAATCACTTGGTTGGCATCTCAGGAACTGGGGGCAAGGACCAAATATTTATTTAGTATAAAACAACAGCAGGAATTTGTTTTTATTTATTTTATTTGTTTATTTAATTTTGTTTCAATAATTTTAGAGGATATAAATAGTTTTTTGGTTACATTGTATGGTGGTAAAGATATCCGAGCTTTAAGTGTACCCACCACCCCACCTGTGTACACTGTACCCAATAGGTGACATTGTATCCCTCTACCCCCTCTCTCTTCCCTATTCTGAGCCTCTCATGTCCATTTTACAACTCTCTATGCCTTTGTAAATCCTTAGTTTGGTGCCCGCTTATAAGTGAGGACATGTGGTGTTTGGTTTTCTGTTGCTGCATTGCTTCACTTAGAATGATGTTCTCCATTTCCATTCAAGTTGCTGCAAAACACATCATTTCATTTTTTTATGCTAAATAATATTCCATGATGTATATATACCACATTTTCATTATCCACTAATCAGCTGATGGGCATTTAGGTTGATTCCACATTGTTGCGATTGTGAACTGTGCTATGATAAACATCCAAGGGCAGATGGTTTTGTTTTTGTTTTGTTTTTAATATGATGACTTCTGTTCCTTTGGGTAGATACCTGGTAATGGGATTGCAGGATCAAATGGTAGACCTATTTTTAGTTCTTTGAGGAATATCCATGCCAATTTCCATAGAGGTTGCACTAATTTGCATTCCCACCAACACTGTATGGGATTTGTTTTTCTTTATCTCCCTCAAGCAATAAGATAAAGTCATGGAAGAAAAAAACTACTTTTTGTTTTAATCAGGGCTTCACTCTATCACCATCACACAGATGAGTACAGTGGCATGACCACAGCTCACTGTGGCCTTAACCTCCTGGGCTCAGATGATCCTCCCACCTCAGCTTCCAAAGAGCATGCACCACCATGCCCGGCTAATTGTTTTTATTTTTTGTAGAGATGAGGTCTTGCTATGTTGACCAGACTGGTCTTGAATTCCTGAGCTCAGGCAATCCTCCAGCTTCAGCCTCCCAAAGTGCTGGGTTTATAGGTGTGAGCCACCATGCCTAACCAAAATAAACTGTATTTCGTGAGGGACTCAGTTTAAGAAGTCACAGCTCTGTCTCCAACACCTTCTGTAAACATAGTTTGGAACCAAAGGTCATGAATTTCCACAACAATGCCACAAGGTTATTGTGCTCCCTCTACCCTAGTTATGACGGTAAGGAAGTCAGTGATTACATCTTACAATTGCAGAAACTGAAAGATTTTAACTAGAATACCATACTTCCTTAGCATTTCAATGTATTGAATGTTGAATATACTATTTGTTTATAAATAAACTTTATAACTCAACATTTAAAAAAAAATATTAACAATCATAAACAGCTTCCAACCTATTCAATTGCCATGTCTCATAAATTAGAAAACAAAAGCATCAGCACTCACACCCACATACACTGTTCAGTCTTTACAGGCTGCATGTGGGAATAAATACCTGATGTTTGTTTTTAAGTTGAAAATACTGCCCGGCCCCTGGTCATAGTTATAGTAGTTGTTGGTGTTGGTGTTTTTAATCTCCATTAGCACAGAACTAAGATGATTTCCAAAATCATCTCTAAATTAACAACAAAAATAATATCTGAAACAATTACATGATATTTATTGAGTGACCCCTATAGTGCTGACCCCATGCTCTGAAATTTACTTTCATTATTACTGTTAATTTTCACCAGGGCCAAGAGTAAGTCGAGGCGAGTAAAATTCTCACCTAGAGTGCAAAATTTGAGGGGCGTAGTAACCAAGATAAATTTTTTTTTCTGTTGGGGTCTCACTCTGTTGCGCAGGCTGGAGTGCAGCGGCATGATCATGGCTCACTACAGCCTCGAACTCCTGTGCTCAGGCAATCCTCCCACCTGGCCTCTTGAGTACCTAGGACTACAGGTGTGTGCTACCATGCTCAGTTAATTTTTCTGTTTAGGGTTTCACTATGTTGCCCAGGCTGGTCTCAAACTCCTGAGCTCAAGCAATCCTCCCTTCTCAGCCTTCTCAGTGCTGGGATTGTAGGTGTGAGCCACTGTGCCCAGTGTTAAGATAAACAATCTTTTAATGCTATATTTTTTATAATAAAAATTATGATAATATTCACAACAAACAAAATATCAAAATTTTAAATATAGACTAGATTAATACTGATTTTTTAAAATTTTGCCTCATGTTCCAACACGGCTCAGCACAGCAATGTTACTGATTTTTCTCAAAAATCATACTAAGTACATAATAGTATTATTCCCATTTTATGAAGAGAAATTTAGAGAAGTTAAGTAAATTGTCCAAAATTACAGTTAGTTAATGATACAGCCAGTATATATGACTTCAAAGCTCTTCAACTATGATGTTACAGTGCCTCTCAATCACATACAATTTATTGAGTGCTTATTATAAACATAATGTTAGCGGGCATGGTGCCCATGTAAGGTCGATGGTTCACTAGAAGAATTCACAAAACTCACTGAATATTACTATTGTTATAGTTGTGTTTTATGACAGTGAAAAAATATGAAGCCAGACAAGAGAAAAGATCCATTGGCCAGAATCTAGAAAGTTTCCAAACGTGGAGCTTGCTGTTTATTCTCTTCCAAAGAAGTCACAGAGTTACCCCTCCCAGCAATGACCTGTGAAAATATGCACGAATTAGTGCCAATCAGCGAAGCTCACCGGACCTTGGTATCCAGACATAATTGACTCCCTGGATGCCTGATCTTTAGTCTGTAGCCCCTCCAGAAGTAGAGTGGATAACGCGTGGCCCAAAGCCTTTGTTATTAATCATGAGGTTAGACTACGCAGTATGACTCAAGGTTCCAAAGAAGCAGAGATACTTTTATCAGGCAAGACATTCCGATGGCCTAGAAATCATCTCTCAGGAGCCCAAAGGCCGGACTTTTCTTTGGCTGGGGTTAATTCTTTACGCCACAAAGTGTCAGCACTGTGGGCAGGAGAGATGCAGGCTATGGAGAAAGAGATGGACACTTCTTTTTGGAGAACTTATATGTCTTAAGTTGATAAAGTAACATGACCCCACTAAATTGTACTTAAGGATCAACCACATTGTCTATATCTTTAGCAGAATAAAATACATATGAAAAAGACTACTGAACTGATAATGACATTTCCATCAAGTTTGAAACCGCCACTAGGAAAGAGAGCACCTAGTCTTTAGGTGATGCTCAATTTACTTCCTAAATCAACCTTGCTGCTTTTGTGGAAAAAGATGTTTTATTGCAAAGACAATCAGTATTGAAGCCAAGAGATCAAAAAAGATGCACACACATACACGTATTATTTGTTTTGTAAATAACATGTCAGAAACCATAGCCATTCCACAGTCTCCTTAATATATTTTCTCTGGAGCTGCAAAACAGTAGCTCCATTGTCTTAGTCCAAGAATTAGAAAAGATTGTCTAAGAGGTAGAAAGTCAGCTGCTAGTGATATGTGAGATGGTTTTAAGTGTTATATAAACAAATAAATTTTATTTTGATAGTTACATATTTATTTAATGTATATTAGAAAATTTTATTTTGAACATATTGGAAATATCTGCAGAAAGTATTTAGGCTTTTAAAAACATATCAACTTAAAGAAAAATATTAAGTCACTTAAGGAATTAACGGGAGAAGCCATACTAGCATATGGCCAAAGTCTGGAAGGAAATAAAATTACTGAAGTTTAGGAGACCATGGATTAGTAGAATGTAGATTTTATCTCATCTTTTTTAAGTTAAGAGGATTTTAATTTTGTGGTTGTCAGAAAACCAGTTTCTAAAATGGAAATCGAACCATGTGCAATTTAGGCTTTTATTTATTCAAACATTTCTAAATTGAGGTATTTCCTCAAACATTTTTTTTTCTAGAGATCACCTGATGAAGAGGTAGGTGGGGAAGAATTCTTTCTAACCAAACGCAGAAAATCTGATCGTTCTGAAATATTTTTAGTACTGAATCACTTCACTGATAAAATTTTCTTTTCAGTTTCCCCCAGTGCTAACCATTATCATCAAATGCTAACAAGCCATCGTCCCTGTGCCTGATGATTCTATCACTTTACCAGAAAATCAATAGGAGAGCTGAGGAGGAAGGAGGCGGCCTGTTTGGGCGGGTATACAGGTCCCCAGGATTCCTCTCCCACCTCAGTATGACCTTTAGAAAAATGGCTCCTCCTCCCTCTGCGCACCTCAATTTCACCACTTGGGAGGGATGGGACGGTGACCTTCTCAGCACATGGTGGGAGGAATGAGTTCCTGTCTGCTGGCACCCTGAAACTCTTGAAATGCAAAGAGGGAGGAGGTGACAGAGCAGCAGGGCTGCTGGCTGTGTCTGTGATCACGCAGAATGAACAGAGCAGGTGGCTAGGGATGGGATGCAAGGGTCCATTTTGAATATGGAAGAGGTTCCTGGCTGTACTTAGAAGTCCCACACTCCTTTGTTGTAATAGAGCACGATTAAAATGAATGAGCAAATGTTAAAGTGGGGGGTAAAACCATCTCCTGGATTTTTTTATTTTCTTTTTTTTTCTCCCCAATTTACTTGTTTGTTTATAATGGACACGGAGAAAATCGGTGCTGAAGAAGACTGGATTTTAAGATTCATTTGTTAAAGAGGTGAAACCACAGTGCCTAACTATAGAGGCTTTGGAATAGACAGATTGATTCTCAGTTCCCTACTTCCTGTGTGATACTGAGGAACTCACTTAACCTCTCAGTTTCCTTAGCTGTAAAGGGGGTATAGTAATAGCGACCTCTTGTTTCATTTGAGAGATTTAAATGAGATAAGGTAGAAACATGCAATGCCTGACATATAATTCTGCCTCTCTTATGATGATGATGAATTTAAATTAATTTAATTAAATTATTATTTTAACCTCTTAAAGTTGCATTTCCCTGTCTGTAAAATAAAAGTAATAATTACTTTGTGTCTATTTCACTATATAAATGTGAGAACCAAAAGGATGGCAGAAATGAAGTATCTATAACTTGATATCATTTGGAAGCCTGTATGTCCCTTGGAGATTTAAGTAAAATTGACTTGAATGCTCTGAATTTTGAGATGTGTGTGTGTGTTTCCAGTGTTTACTAACACACACACATACTCAAAGTTTCTGCAAATTTTCCATCTTACTTTCTCACTCTCCCTATCTCCATGCCTGTGTTCATAGGCATTTCCCAAAACCCCCTGCATCAACTTAGGACACAAAATTCCATCCTCAATCTATTGTCCTAAGGAATCTCCTCACTTTGAGCATGCATGAGCTTAGTAACTTTCCTGAAGATCATGAAATATAGTCTCTTGTTATAGCGCCCCCATCTTCTGTTCCCAGCTGTACCCCACCGTGTCAGCAATCCCAAAGGCTGTCCCACCATATGCTGCCCACCCTGTCACACAGAGCTGGCTGGAAAAGGCAATTCTAATGTCTTTATTGCAACTGCTATTTTAATGATACCCTCTCCCACCCAAAATATCTTCCTTTGTCAACTAAAAAGCGCAAATGCTAAAGTACCAGGATGTGCAAATTATAAAAAACTGAAATTGTAGTTCCAAGTCAAGTTAGGATATATTTATTGCTGCTCATCTTAAGTCATAGCCTATGCTGGTTTCTAAGAAGGCAGTAATGACGAAAGCACGTTTCCTTTTCCAAAGAGTTGGCAGGCAGATACAAAAAGAATGAGGATGGCAAATGTTTACAGGACAGCATATTAAAGAGAAGGGTTGCCGGGCTCGGTGGCTCAGCCTGTAATCCCGCGCCTTTGGGAGGCTGAGGTGAGTGGATTGCCTGAGCCCGTGGGCTCGAGACCCGCCTGGGCAAGCGAGACCTCATCTCTACAATAAATCAAAAAATTAGCCGGGCGTGG
>CAUYQG010103222.1:0-14437 GCA_963574415.1 Tarsius wallacei
TTTTGATCATACTGCCTTTTTCCAAAAAAAAAAAAAAAAAGAACGAAATCATGAATTTCGCAGCAACCTGGATGGAACTAGAGTCTATAATACTGAGTGACCTCTCACAGAAACAAAAAACTGAGAATCACATGTTCTCACTCATATAGTAGATCTTGATCATCCAACGTATTACCACAAGAAAATGACTGACAGTGGTGGGAAACGATGGGGGGGTGGGAGGGATAGGGGAAGGGATTAATGGCAGTAAATACCTGTCTGGGGATGGGGGGACACTTCTTGTCAACAAGGGTACCTGAATGAGACATATTTGTGTACCTAACCCTTAACTGTACCCCTCAATATCACAACAAAAAAAAAGTATCAAGAATGACTTCCCTAATGAGATATCATCTCACTGGATTTTAAAGAAACAATAGGGCATTCATCAGAAGTCCATGGTCATTCCAGCCAAGAAATAATGAGGCATGAGACAGGTTGTTTATTTTTCCTAGAGCTTTATATTATAGAAATAAATAAACTTTTCATGGTACTGTAGAAAGATGGCCAGGATACGCATGAGTACATCTGATTTCTAGTCCAAACTTCTCCTGGCTTTGAGTCATTAGAAAAATAATTCCATCTTTCTGGGTCTCAGTGTGGAGTATATTCATTCTGAGGCTTCTTCCATGTTTGATGCAATCATCTTTAATGAAAAAACCCTGGCATTTAAGAACATAGTTTCTGAAGTCAAGCTAGATCTGCATGTGAATTTCAATTTTCATCACTTTCTTGCCACTTTAACTTATGAAAGTTCCTTAATTTATCTGAGTCTTCGTGTCTTCATCAGTAAAATGAAAATATTAACCTCAGAAAGTAATCATAAGGATTATATAAAGTAAGTGTATAAAGTAATGTAAGAGAGATTCTGGCTTATGTTTATTGGCGCCATTGCACTTTTAACTATAATATTTAGGGGAGAATTGTATACATTAGGGACAATTGAGGGACAATTAAATGGAAAATATGAAAATACATTTTTGTTCTTCATAAAATAAGTATTTATTGGTCCTACCCAGGTCCCAGATAAAATAACCTTAACACACTAATGTGACTACTATGGAACCAGTCACCTGGGCATTACTGGCAGGTAAGTTCTACTAACACAGGAAACAGGTAACGTTTCCTGTGGGTTTGATCCCCATTGGGACAGTACAGTTTAGTTTATACTGTCCCAAGTATTGGCTGCTGAGTGCTGTTGATCCATTGGGTGATGAAATATAACTATATCAATTCAAATCTATCTCAAGTCCTAAATCTCTCCCTTCTGCCAGATCTTAAGTCACCCAAGTCACATCTCCCCTGGCTACACCACCTAAATTTTCACGCCCTTTGGATATCCTTTTCTTGCTTTTTTTCTTCTTCTTAGCACTTACCACTTTCTACTCTACTATGTAATTTATTGAGTTATCACTTTTGTTGTCTGTTTTCCCCACTAAAATGTATGCTCCTTGAAAGCAGGGAGTTTTGTCCGTTTACTTACTAATATATCCCCAGTGCTGTGATTAGTCACTGACACCTTATAGTCATTTTAAATGAAGATGAGTCACACAAAATGGATATGAACTGGCACAACATAGACACGCTGAATGAAGATAAGTCAGATAAAAATGCATGCTCAACACAGAGCTGCCAAAACCTTTATCAAGGAGCAGGCAGGAGGTTATTTTACAACAGAAAACAGAAACCTACCAAAAGTCAATGACTTCTCAACAGAAGTGAGTCTACCAGCTGTGAGATTTTCTTTTTCAAAGTTGAAGAAGTCTATAAAATCCTGTTTCACACCAGTCAGAGAATATATTTGCAAAGCGTATCTGCAAGGTTTATAAATGAGAAGATCACCAGAGAAAAGAAGCAATGGCAAGATTCATGACTCCTGAATTCCATTCCTTTGCATGAACCGGTGAAAATTGCTAAAGACAGAAAGAATAAAACAACCTAAGGAGAGTTGATAAGTAGAAAATCCCTGTAAAATAAAGCCTATAATTAGAACACTTACCTCAGATGGGAAACCAAGATTCTCTAGACTCTGGTAAAGAATGACAGGCATCACAGAAGCTCTAAACATCTTTTTTAACTGTCTGTGAAATAAGGGGTTTCTGACATTAATTACCTCAGGCTACCTTGGGAAGAATGGTTCTAGCTCTGTCATTCGACAGCTGAATGACCTTGTGCAAGTTATCAAGGCTTTCTGAGTCTCAGTTTCTTCCCCTGCAAAGTGGAGAAATAAACTTCTTACTTTACAGACAGACTGTAAGAACAAAACGAGACTGCATCTATGTGGACTTGTAGCTTGCATTGCAAACATGCATCCAATAATGGTGCACACATAAGAACAGTGTCAAAAATTTTCCTCTGCTTCAAAGCACATATGAAGAAAAATTCACTAGTTTGGTGATCATTCCAATGGCATCACTTGCGAATGAATTTGTTTGTTTAACTGTTAAAAAGTGATTCCAAGGAAGAATCTTTGCATTTTTTTTTTTTTTTGGAAAAAGGCAGTATGATCAAAATATGTATCTCTCTATTATTGATCTTTTATATTTTTCCTCCTATCAGATTAAGGTAGCTCACAATACCCTTCTGAAGACCTATTGAAATGTATGGCTGTATCTTTAAAATAATTTTGAGAAAATTGAATGAGAGAATAAAAGGAAAAGATGAGTATTACCCAGTTCCTCACCTAGAAAATGGAATTTTATACATTCTAGCACACACAAGAACAGAAGATGTCATGCCTCTAGCAAGGTATTCAGTATCAGAGGATGGTTCGTGATTCATTTTTTATGACACAGAGGAAGCAAATTTAAGTAATTCTGTATGCTGATAGAGTCATAAGGTAGAATTTGTTAGTACAGAGAGTGTAAAGTTACCATTTTTATTAAATTTGGGTAAATTTTATCACACAGAGTCAGTGTATATAAGAGTATGTGTATTTCATGTGGTTAGAATGGGCTTATTCAATACTTATAGGGCTCATGTTGATGAAAGAAAATTCTCAGAAGAAATAGACAAATAAAGAGAAAATATAAACCGGGCTTGGTGGCTCAGCCTGTAATCCCGCGCTTTGGGAGGCTGAGGTGAGTGGATTGCCTGAGCCCGCGGGTTCGAGACCCGCCTGGGCAACTTGGCGAGACCTCATCTCTACAATAAATAAAAAATTAGCCGGGCGTGGTAGCGCGCGCCTGTAGTTCCAGCTCCTTGGAAGGCTGAGGCGGAAGGATCGCTGGAGCCCAGCAGGTCAAGGCTGTGGTGGCCGGGAGCGGCCACTGCACTCCAGTCTGGGCGAGAGTGAGAATCCAACTCAAAAAAAAAAAAAAAAAAAAAGAGAAAATATAACTAACTTTACCTCCTTTTGTTTTCTATTTTAGAACAATAGTTCAACTACTGTGCATTATATTTTCCAGGGCCTTTGATTAATTCGGCAATTTAAAAACTATTTTTGCAATTAATTAAATGTACTGAGAAATATAAGATATTCTCTCCTGGAGTGGAAGGGGAACTGTAGATGGGGTGGGGTGAATGGGAAGCCATCTGTAATCTTCCTTATTGGAGACTGGTAGCTAGGTGGTGTTAATCTTAATTCTGGAAACAAGAATTATCTCCTGGTATATCTGATGGCCTGTTATGATACAATGAGAGGTACAGGGTAAAGCAGAAAAACAATATTTAAATAAATTATATTTTAATGAGTTCTGATCAGCTCTATTGCACATTGCTCGAGCCTCCTGATTAAAAATTGTTGATTCAGAGACTTTTACTTTAAAATGGAATTCAACTACGGGCCTCTGGTGCTTCTTCCCTAATACCAATGAAATTAAAAATTTATGAAACCCCAGAAGAACAGAAACTTAAGACTGACAGCTAACCAGCATCTATAGAGAATTAAGTGGAAGTAAATGGATCCAGGTTAATGAAAACAGATATGCAAAGAAAGGACATTACAAATATTTAGAAAAGCATTTTCCTCCCGCCACATACACTTAAAGCACCTCAAATCTGTTCCTACCAGAAAATGGCCCCTCTGTGGCATAGATGCTGCTTTTTTTGAGACTCCAGGTTATTTTTGTCTTTTTTCCCCCATAAATAAATATATTTATTTGGAACACAGGAAACAAATTGCATTCTGGGTAGGAATAAAGACTGATAACATTTTAGGAGATTAAGTTCCCTTAAGTAAATCACTAATGTACTGTATGAACAATGTATTTGGGAATTCAGCTTTACATATATGTACTATTATAAGTTAAAATAATGAGACTCAAGAAACGATCCTCAGAAGAGGAAATTAGTTGTGAGCTGTGTCTATCATCCTGATCCCAGCTGTTCAACTGAAAAGAGGATTTGTCAATTATGCACATGGGGAGAAAACAGGAGTGAAGGCAATCAAGACATCCAATTCTGTTTATTGATAAGTATGCAATAAAAATAAAAACTCACTGCTTTTTAGGTCGAGGCAAGATTAGTATGACCAAAATGTTCTGTTTTATCTTCAAAAGTCCCAATTCACAATTTTCCTAATGATTCATCCATTTTCTGATTTTCCCTGGATTTTTTTCATTTTATTGAAATATTGTTATGTAAAGTAAGAGAGTGGGCCTGCAATTTGCACTTTTATCATTTGCTTTGGTCTTGTCTACTCAAGTGTAAGAAGAATATCCTTTAAGAAAGTTCTAACTTTAACACACAAATAAATATGAAAGGGCACCAACAATGATACTTTCCACGTTTTCCTGTATTTTCTAGATCCAGTGTAACCAACATCTTCCTTCTAAAGAGCATGCAGAATATTCACTGATAAAACAAGTGAGTTTGGATTGGAGCTGCTGAGGACAATAACTCCTGGTGGGGGTGAAAGTGGAAGAAGAATCCAAGATGTTGACCTTGTGGGCTGTTTGGTACATCCTGCTCTTATTTTATAATGTGATTCTTCGCTAACCTCTTTTTCTGATGGCCTAGAATTTACTCAATTTTAGTAAGTGTTCTAGCTGCACTTAAAAAGAATTTAAATTCTGCCTTTATTTGATGGCCTACATTTGGCATCTATCATATTGTGATATTGTTATCTTGTTTTTCTTTTCACCATATTCCTGAGTAAACTGGTGTTTTATATATGTCAATAAAGTCAAATTTTTAATTTTGCTGTTCAGGTCTTCTGTATCTCCTCCTTACTGGGTTTTTGCCTGTTTGTTCCATGAACTATTAAGAGAGTATGCTACTACAATTATGAATTTGTTTCTTTTTCCATTTATTTCAATTTTTGTCTTACCTGTTTGAAAAATTTGTTATTGAATGCACAGAGATTTAGTTTATGATATTTTTCTGGTAATTTTTTATAATGGCAAAATATCCTTTTAAATTCTGTTAATGCATCTTTCCTTCAAGTCTATATTGTCTGATAATAGTGTAGGTGAAACAACTCTCTTTTCATATATATGTATTTCCATTTTCTTTCACTTTTCTTTGCTTTTAAAGTTCAGAGGTTTTCTGTTTTCATGAGAAAGTTGTTTTTGTAGTTTGTTTTGTTGATTCAGTAAATCTTACTCTTCACCTTGGAATATTTAGTTTACTTATATTTAAGTGATTATTGATATAGTTGGGTTTTATCTTTCATCTACTTTTTATTTCCTATTTTCCCTTTTACTTTATGATACTTTTATTTATTTTTCTAATTTCTTGCCTTTTGGAGGGTTCGCCAGCTATTTATATATATATATAATTTCCTTCTATTAGCATGCTATTTATGTATTTTTTTCAGTGACTACCCTAAAAGTGACAATGTGTTTCATGAATTATTACTGTTAAATGCAAATTCTTACTTTACACTTCTTTGGTAACGCTAAGATACATAGAATATGTTAATTGCATTTATTTATTCCACAGCTTTGTGTTACCAATGCCATACATTTTAAATACAGATAACTTAAAAAAGAATTATCCCATTATTTCTGTAAAGATGATATTAATTTACAATTAATCTTTTCCAGTGTTTTTCACTCACCTCTAAGTATACAAGATAGCAAAAGAACACAAGTAACAATTATAAACTCACTTCTTGGAAGCAACTATATTAACATTTTGCCATATCTGTTTTGCAAATCTGTGTATATGAGTATGTATGCTCAGTAATTTCAAAGAGGTTGCAGACTTTACCATCTAAAGCATTGGCATGTGTGTTTTTTTGAAAACAAGGATTTTTTATACATTACCAAGGTATAACTACCTTCCTTATAAAATAAAAAAAGTTTAGATCATATCATCTCATACCTTTCTGTATTCAAAGCCCTCCAGTGGTTCTACAAATAACTTCTGTAGTTGTATTTTTCAAACAAAGTCCAATTGGATATATATATTATAGTTGGTTTTTACAGTTCTGTGCACTAGTAAGGCTCCCCCATCCTAACTTAGTAACATTTACTTTTGAAGTGATTCGACTTATAGAATGGACTACATTTGGCATCTATCAAATTGTGATATTGTTATCTTGTTTTTCTTTCCCCCATATTCCTGAGTAACCTGGAAGTTGGGGACAAAGATTAGATTAAAGTTCAATACTTTTTGCAAAAATTACTCTCAGATATTATTATGCTCTTTATATAGCACCTCATCACGAAGCATATAATATCAGAGTGTCACACAATTAGTGATACTAAGTTTGATTGTTTAATTATAGCTGTGAACTTTTAAAAAAAATAGGTTTTGTTTAAGGTATTATAAACCCATTTAATGTAAACCAGCCAAGACTTTGTTCAAGAATATTATCTTCCATTATGGGTTTTTTGTTACTATTTAAAAATTTGTCTTTTTATTTAGGACGAATGATACGTGGTTTAGATCTCTATAATCTCTCCACGTGTAGCACTTTTATTTTCATCTATTCATCTTTTCATTTTGCATTCTGAGAGCATTGCTTATGCTTATTTTATATATACATTATGTATTTTCTACAGTGTGCCTTCTGCACTTGACTGTTACCAATGCTATTTAAAGTTCTGCTTTAGTAGTGGGAATATGACTGGGAAAAGAGGGTGTACACCTCATCAACAAGGGTACCTGCATAATGAACATTTGTATACCTAAACCTGAATTGTACTTCACATCTTAAAAATAAAAAAATAATAAAATGTATGTCATCTTATAAATAGTAAATATCTTAATTTCTTTTATATCTAAATTTGTCTTTGGATGTTTAGTCTTATTATCTTGGCACAAATAACACTTGAGAATCGATTTCTACATCAGAAAGTAACACCAAATAGTAATTGTTTGATGACAATTCTATATTGAGACATGATTCTTATTCAAAACTCAACATACTTATTTAAGTCTTCCTCCCCCATTGTTCTCAGAATTCTCATTTAATACCAGAATGACTATGTACAAACAAAAATGGGTAGCAGACTTGGAAACTAGCAAAAGACGACATTGCTAAGCCTCAAATTCTAAAAGAATGTTGGGAAGACAACGTCCAAGGGATATCTTTGTAGAAAGGTCAACAAAGACCTGAGTTATTTGATTATGTTTCAAAGCTTAAAGTGATTTAGAAGGATGAGATGGTAAAGACACAAGGGAAGGCTGGCAAACCATCTATGATGGGGATTCTGGCTACAGTTAAATCACCTGAAGAAGGTTTTTTTTAAAAATACTCGCGTTTGGAGGACCTCACCCTGGAGGAATTAAATCAGAGTGGGATGAGGTTAGGGAAGGGGATGTTCACACATTGCCTTTTTGTAAAAACTTTCCAGGTGATTCTATGTGTGTGAAAATGTTTGTGAGCCATTGGTCTGGGAAGTGAATATCAACTATATTTGTGTCTCCTGGGAAGTACAAGTGTGCCACTACACAAAGAACAGCTGTTACACTTGTTCTCAGCTTATACTTGTGTGGGCTTCAGGCTAAGTAAACTGAAGGCATTGCTCCAATGAGATTTGGCACCCAGGATCAGCATGCTTGTGAGGAAAGATGAGGCAGGGTTGGGAGTTGACCCATCAAGTGCTTGTTACAAAATCTGAAGCAATTACATCAAATGCTTGAGGAGAAAAAAAAAAAGATGACAAAATTTCAAATATATTAAGCAGGATAAATAAAATGACTTAAAAATTTTATAGTAAAACTTATATAAGGGCACGTTAAAACAATATAATGCTGTTTGGAGAAGTAAAACGAAATCATAGACAAAATGTTAAAAGTTAAAGAAAAGACATATTCAATACATGCAAACATAAAATAATGGTTGTTGCGATGCAATATCAATATCAAATGAAAGTAAATTCAAAGGATAACCATTCAAATGGACAATGTTGAACCATTTTATATTGATAAAAAATGCAACCTACACAGAATTGTCCAAAATTTTAAATTTGCTTTAAAACAAAGCTGAAATATTATTGTAATACTCATACAATATCTCTGTAAAATGTTATTTTTATAGAATATCTGTATTTTAATATTAATATTCTGCAAAACAAAAAGGCAGAAAATCCATACAAAACACAACAGACCTTCATATTTGAATAAAATGTGAAATACTGGAGAAAAAAATAAAGTCCAGCTTTATAATGGTCAATTATCTTCAATTTTTAATCTTAATTTTGCTGAGTGTCCTTCTTTTCTCTTCCTCACAGTTTCATAGACATATCTGCACCTTTTTCATGATATTCAGGTAGTCTTAGATATTGCTTATGCTGTACAAAAAAATTCTCTTTATTTGCATCACTTTGCATTAGTCTTTTTTCCAAAAATACTCTTCTTATATGTATTTTCTGAGTGCTACAACTTCACTTTCCTTTTTCTTGAAGAATAATTTCAAATGACTTGTTTTAATTTCCTGTTGCTGTTAAAACCAACTACCACAAAATTAGTACTTTAAAACAACCCAAATTTATTATCTTATAATTTTGTTGGTCAGAAGTTCAAAATTAGTCATGGAAACTTAAAGTCAAGGTGTTAACAGAACTGGTTCTTTTTGGAGGATCTGAAGAAAGAATCCATTCCTTTGCCTTTTCTGGTTTCCAGAGACCACTTGTATTCCTTGACCAGTAACTCCTTTCACGCATCAGTTCAACTTCTTGCTTCTGTTGTGTAATCTCCTGCTAAAAACTCTGATCTTCTTACTTCCCTCCTGAAGACCTTTGTGATTAGATTAGATCCAACTCAATAATCCAGAATAATCTCCCCATCTCAAAATCCTTAGCAGAGTCACACTTGCAAATTCCTTTTTACTATGTAAGGTACAAATATATTTAAAGATTCTGAGGATTACGATGTAGATATCTTTGGAGGGACATTGTTCAACCTATCACAGGCCTTATGTTTTGTGTTTAGGTTCTTTGATATTTAGATAAGATGAGGAGAATCTTCTAGTTTGGTATTTTGCTCTAAGAAAGACTCTCTTCTTGAGTGCTTTTAGAATCAATCCCTTTGCAGATTTTTTGTTGAAGGACTAACTGATATATATTTATGTCATTAGTTCTTTGATCTCAACATTCTAAGAAAAGTAGCCAGGCACCTGGGTGTAGTTACAGCATTGGGAATTTACTTTCTACACAACTTTTGTTGCGTACATTGACCACCAAGAGTAAGCTTTCTGAAGCTAGATTTCTGTCCGGTGTCGTCTGCATGTAGGAGACCTTGTTCAGCTTTTTTTCCCCCACTACTGTCAAAAGGCAAGGTTTATGCCTCTTCAAGTGGTAAAGACCATGACAATAATGAGAAGGAAAAGGAAGAGGAGGAGGATGACGATGAAAATGGTGGCTACCACATATTTTGCATTTATTGGAAGCTATTCACCATGATTTCCTGCATTACTTCATTTCTTCCTTCTCACAAACCTGTGACGTAAGTACCATTTATCATCACTTTTGCATCTGAGAAAATGAAAGGCCCAGAAAGAGTAATTACCTAGCCTTAGGTCACCTGAGGTAGAAATAGCCGAGCTGAGACAGAGGGTTCATTTAAAAAAATTTTTTTTTAATTTTAAAATTGTGGGGTACAGTTAAGGGTTAGATATACAAATATTTCACTGAGCAGGTACCCTTGTTGATGAGGTGTGCCCTCCTTTCCCCAGACAGATATTGACTACCGTTAATCCCACTTCCCTTCCCCTCCCTGTTCCCCCCTCCCCATAGTTTCCCTCCACTGTCCATCCTTTTCTTATAGTATTACGGTAGTTGTTCAAGGTCTGCTTTAGCAAACATCTCCCTCGGGTCTTCTAGCACAGCTGGTTTAGGATGCTTGGCTATCTATCGATATCTTACCTTTGCCCTTGCAGATTGGAATTTGTTAGCAGTGTCCTGCTGCTATGTCTTTTGCTAGTACATTTGACATTATATTGTTTTCCTGAGGAAAACAGTCGTGACTTGGGCTTGTGTCTTAGCCCAGTCGTGACTTGGGCTTGTGGCTGAGATATTTGTACTTCAGAGGCCCTCGATTTGGGGAAGTCCTCTTCATCTCCCTGTTTTAAAACCTTTTTAGGTACCTTAGTGAACCATTCACCATCTTTGTCAATATTTCAAACTCTAATTCATGATGGCCTGTTGTTTGGAACCATCTCGAATCTTTCTCTTTATGCCATGATTTACTTCGTTAGTCAGCTGTACTCACATTGATTCCTTTCATCTTTACTTGAAATAATAGGTACCTAGTTTTGACTTGATTTGACATATTAGTAAGATTTTTTAAAAGATTTTTAAAGAGCGGCTTCTGGTTCACAGCAAAATTGAGCAAGAAGTATGGAGAGTTCCCATCTACTCCCAATACACACAGCTTCCCCCGTTATCAACATTCCCCTCTTCAGAATGGTGCATTTGCGGCAATTAATGAACCTAATTAATTGATGCATCATTATCACCCATAGACCATCCTTTGCATTAGGGCTCACTCTTGGTGCTGTACGCTCTATGGGTTTGGACAAATATGTAATGACATGTATCCACCATTACAGGATCATACAGCATTGTTTTACTGCCCTAAAAATCCTCTTTGTTATGTTTATTTACCCCTCCCTTTCTACCAACTTCTGGCAATCACTCAACTTTTTACTATCTCTATAGTTTTTGCATTTTCCAGAATGTCATCTAGTTGGAAGTAAGAGATTTTCGATCAAAGAAGCAAAGCATTCTCTTTGTTGGACTACTAATTGTGATCTTCTCAGTTCGCTTTTGTTTGTAAAGACACAAAAAATAGTTTAAGTAGGCAAATAGGTTTTCTACTTATGCTTTAATCTTTCAGAAAGATGAACATTTTCTCCCTATGTTTTTCTGGAAGGTACTTAAGAGACTTTAGCCCCAGTTCTGCTATGATCTGGTTATGTGGCACTAACTTCCCTCCCTTTTTTTTCTTATAAAATGAGGTTGAATCAGATAATCCCTTCCTCCTTTAAAACTGTCTATTTTTTAATGGCAAGAGATTAAATAGGTTTGATTTTGCTCTGAGCAAATGGAAATAAATTGGACACAGTTTCTTCTTGGGATACTAGAAAGCAAAAGATGATAGTGCAAGAACTAATCTTACTGTTTAGGGAAGTCCTTTAATTCAGCGTTTCACCTGAATGTCATAGACTTTGACGATGGGAGAAACCTTCACTCTGAAAGCACATGACCTTTCAAGGATAAGACAGGAAAAAAAAAAAAGTGGCATTGAGACAAACAGAATTCATTAACACTTCCCAAGTTCTTATTAATCTAGGTTTTCATTTTCCCTGAGAGCCCTTAAAATCTTTGTAGCAGAAGATATTTGACACGTCATAAAAGCATTTGACAACACACAGAGCTGATATAAGGGGACAGAGCATCTAGGTGGAATTAAACCTAGGTTGGAAAGCTGAAATTTGTCGTCAGCTGTTCTTGAAGTTTAACACATTACAAATTTATGCATTGCATATGGCAAGTGAGGGTGAATTGGAGACTTGAGCAAGCCAGACTTTCTGAACATAAGCATATTTTTTTCCTTGCAGAAAAGAGAAAAATGTAAAGGAATAGCATTAAAAAGAGAGGTTCTTGGTGAGCCATTTTTTAATACTCATTTTTAAATGAATTTTTGTGATGGAAAGGTCATTAATTGAGACATACAATGTTTTTTTTAGTAATTACAGTTTTCTTTGTATTCGATTCATAAAATCTTCTGAGAGCCAATCTGGTGATTTCATGAGTCTGATCAAAAGAAAGGTTTGCTTGAATGCATTTAAATCTCTGCCCAAATCTAAGCAGATAAGGTCTGAATCTGGAAATGATTAAAATTATGTGTTAGTTGAGACAAAAATATACAAAGGAGCAAAAAAAAAATCTATAAACTGAAAAGAATGTGTGGGTCAAGAAAAAGATATTTGTCATCAGTGCCTTGTGTTAATGAAAATGGGTAGTTGAGAGTTCTCGAGGGCATTTGATACCTTGAGGTCTTGCTGAGAATGCAGCTGCTGGCTCTATATATAGACTTAATTCTGTTGCGGAGGGAATAAAAGCATACATACCATTATAATGAGATTACTGGGACAGCTACCAAATTGAGACAGCTGAGCCAAATCAATAGATGCATTTTTCCTCCCCTTAAAATTGCCAAGCCCATTAGAAAGACCAATATACTTCATGGCTAGACCTCTGCAGCTCAGAGACTGCATGTCAAGCTCCCTCCAGCATTTTGCAAATTAAAATTTTAAATGTAAGGATGATTCCAAAATATGACCACACCATCAAAATTGCAGTTTCACTGGGATAAGCTCTCCTAGCGTTCCTTTGAAAAAAGTTCCCTTATGCATTTTGGTAATGTAAGTTGTCGATAGTTTTACGACCAGTCTGCTAGGATAGTATACCACATGGTATAATGGAAAGAGTAGGGACTTTTAAGTTACACAGGTTGGAGGTTAGAATCCGAGCCCCTCTATTATTAGTTACATGGCCTCTGTGTACCCAACTACAGATTAAAACAAATGTATATAGCAAACAATGCTGGGTACATGCAAAATCCAGGCTTCACCTTTACATAATATATGCATGTAAGAAATCACCACTTGTACCTATTAAACATATAAAAATAAAAAATATGTATCACTAAAAGTAAAACAAAATGAAACAAATGTATACTCTTTTCCCTTTGTGCAAAAACTGAAGACAGGATCTAGAAGTCATTTTGAAAGAAATAATTAATGGCGTGGATAAATATTCAGCTACGGTAATATTCCATCCCTCATTGTATTTACAACAAAAACAAAAAATGAATTTAATTATAAAGGATTGCTTAGATAAACTATGATGTGTTTAAACAAAGCATTTTTATGTACCCACTTAATTGAGAATTTAAAAGAGTATTTTATGAACTGGAAAGAGGCCCAAGATGTATTACTGAGCTAAAAAGTAGAATTTATCTAGTATGTATGGTTTGTGAGGTAAGACACTATTGTGTATATGGCTTGTATATATACAAAACTCACACATTTACACACACACATGCCTGCATCTATGAGTTGTAGATGGCAGTAAACAGTGTGGTTACAGATGTCTTTATTCTCCTTGTTGCTTCTCTGTATTACTAAGTTCTCTCAAATAAACATGGCATTCATTTGGTAAATAATAGAATTAAACGATATTTCATAAAATAACAGAAAAGGCTGTAACTCAGTTCCACTGAACAAAGGAATGCTATCGCACATAAATTAGTAAATATCACCAGTTACTTATACAGAAATTCAATTTGCTTTCAGTGAGAAATCCTGAAGCACGTATGATGAAACCCAGTGACGGTCACAGGATTGAAAGGCAGCAGTCCCAACCTGGATCCAACGAAGAAGACACAGGATGAGTACAATATGCAAATAATTCAGACTCTTTGAAAGGTCTGTCAAGCAAACAATTCAGACTCTTTGAAAGGTCTGTCAAGCCACAGAGATGAATTAGCAATATGTATATCAAATTGTATATTTAAAAATCATACAACTATATACTATACAAATAGTTGTATAATTTAACATCTATTGACAAAGATGGTACTTCTGTCCTGGAATAATATTCGAATTTTACTCACTCCTCCTATGAGGAGTCAGTAGAGTCAAATAGCTAAATACTGAGTCTGACATCAGATAGGTCTAAGTAAGACCTTTGCTTCACCGTTAACTGGCCATGTGACCTTGACCAGCTCTGAAACTTAGTTTCTTCATTTATTAATGGGAAGTAGCAATAATAAGAATGATCACTCTCTTAATCACAGTTAAAACTTACTTCCTGCTTACTAGGTTCTAAGCTTTACTTGTAACATCACCCTGAAGATTAAGTGAGACCAGTCTTTAAGGTATTTAGCATAGTGACGGACCACTTATCACAAGTTCAATAAATGCTAGTTATCAGTACAGTACAGGCACAGACATAGCGACTATGTATTCACTTAACAAACTACCATTTGTGTCTACAAT
>CAUYQG010103224.1:0-10559 GCA_963574415.1 Tarsius wallacei
TTTTGAGTTGGAGTTTCATTCTGTCACCCAGACTGGAGTGCAGTGGTCGCTCTCGGCCACCGCAGCCTCGACCTGCTGGGCTCCGGCGATCCTCCCGCCTCAGCCTTCCTAGTAGCTGGAACTACAGGAGCACGCTACCACACCCGGCTAATTTTTTGATTTATTGCAGAGATGAGGTCTTGCCAAGTTGCCCAGGCGGGTCTCGAACCCGCGGGCTCAGGCAATCCACTCACCTCAGCCTCCCAAAGGTACGGGATTACAGGCTGAGCAACCGAGCCCGGCTGAAAATACTGTTTTCTATAGATATATCTATAGTGTTATTTGGGCAGAGCATTTTGGTTTTGATGCTAGGTGGGCACAGTAGTGTAGTCTCTGTATGATTTCTTTGGCTGTAATCAGTTTCAGTGGTGTCTTTGAGTTCTTCAGTGGCATATGATGCAGTTATTAGTGGAGGGATGGGGACACCAGGTGGTCTAGTTCTGAGGCACCATCAGAGGCAATGGCAGGCCAGGCAAGTCAGACCTTGAGGCCTGGTGGAGTATTTAGGCACTTGTGTGAGCACACCTGAGAAGGCTGCTTCTGGACTTTCAGGTTGATTGCATGAGTGCCAACAGTTACAGTGGTGAGCCAGGAGGGTTCTCTGGCCCCTGGGTGCCATGTGTGTTGTTAGCATTGGCAGTTGTGGCAGCGGGACAACCCTGAGACTCTCAAGCAGCCTATGGAGGCACCAGCAGTGGGATGGTAGGCAGTACAGGTCAGTCCCTAGGCCCCCATGTGGCATGTGCGAGTGGGTGCCAGCAGCATTGGGAGTTGGAGGCTTGGTTATCCAGTCCCTGGCTTCTTGAGAGGCACATGGCTGGTGGCAGTGGGCTAGGTAGATCCATTGTTAGGTCTCCAGAAAGCTGCCAGTGGTGGTGGGTGGGGAAGGTTGATCCCTGGATTCATAGACAATGTGCACAAGCACTAAGGGTGACAAGCAGGGAAGACTTTTCTTTAGAATCCCCAATGATGTGCACTGGTACCTGTGGCAGTGGGTGAGGCAGGTTAATTTTCTAGGCTGCTGGGTGATATGCATAAGCACTGCTGGTGGTGGTGGCAAAGCAGTTTTGTCCTCAGCGCCTGACATTGCATGTCAGCCTTTACATACCTTCAGTTCCATTCCTCATCCCCTTAGCCCTCAATGAATCTCAGTGTTATAATCAATGCTTTGGACAGTTAGGGAGAATAGCGGTACTAAGGGGGACCAACATTTATTCTACCACTCCTTTCGTCTCCCCAGCAAGCACTCAGGAAGATCTCACTCAAAAAATGTGCATTCTTCCAGGCAGCTCTTTCTTTTTCCTAAGTCTTTCTTATTTGGGACAATGTCATTAGGAACAAAGAGTGAATGCTGAAGGGAAGTGTTGCAAAATGAATTTCCAAAAAAATTTTTTTTTGTAATTACTTGAATTAGAATATGTTCACCCTTCTCTTGTGACGTTTCCTGAAAATGGGACTGTTCTCTTCTTTCACCATCTCTCTGTTCTTATGAACAAACAAGTTACTTGACAATTTTAAAAAATCTTATGTGGTGAATGGCACATTTCAAGTCTTAGGATTTTATGAAAACTCACCGTCTAATCCCAATTTGCAAAGACTGACACACTTGTTTCTCTTTTAAGATTAGATTTAATTGTATTTTTAAAATTATAACAGCAATATGTTAAGTGAATTTCCAAACATAAATTATTCCTTTAATTCCAGTTATGTACACAATATTTACATACTTAAATAATAAAGACATTATGTTTTGTCCTAAAATGTTTAGTTTGTTCAATGTTATTTTATGATAGACTCAACTACTGACCCTTTCCACACTTAACCAATAGGGGTGGGAGTCTAGGCCCCATCCACATTGGGTGTGGCTTACACTGTTTGGATCTCAACTCCTCGTTGGACAAATACAAAACTGAGACCATGAAAGAAACAGGTACTTGTCGAGGGCACGAAAGGTGGGCAGGGATTTTTTTAAGTGGAGATGGTTCCAGCCTACTGATCAAGGGAGTCCTCCCCATAGGATGTGACTGGGAAATGAGAACCCATAAGGGGGACCCCTTCCTATACCCTTCCACAAAGGAATATTTTTTCTTGGCATTGTCCGTAGTGCACAAGCTCTCACACACATACATACACAAGAACAGCCAAGATGTGGAGTAAGAGGAGGAACAGACACTAGAGAGTTGACAAGGCGTAAAAGAAAAAGGTTGGAGGCAGCTTTGCTATGGGGAAGGTGCATCTGGCCTCCTACAATATGTCCAGGGCCCACAGTATGGGGGAGAGATGCCCGGCTGAAAGGCAGGGGGGTCTCCAAGATTTTCAGAAGTCTGCCTGGGTTGAAGCCATCCCCAGCCTCCAAAATAAATAAATAAATAAATAAATAAATAAATAAATAAATAAATAAATAAATAAATAAATAAAGAGAGAGAGATTCTGCAGACATTCTGCAGATATGCATCTACTGCCCCGGACACTAAGAATTGAGATAAGCACCCACCACCCCCTAAATGTGAAGGGGGCTGCAGGAGAGAAACACTCAGATTCCTCTTCTATAATGTGAGGTGCATAATCTAAGTTACCCCACAACAAACAGGCTCAGAGAACTGTCTGGTGTCCTTGGTTCTCCACTGATGACCTATTCTCCTCTGAGATCCTTGGGATATTATTTCTACGCCCTGGAGATCCTTTTGCATAGACAGTGACCTGGTGGCCTGGAGAACTGAGGACCTGGAAAAGAGCAGTACACAGCAGGGAACTGGACCATTCATCTGAGGCCCAGGGACAAGAGCATACTTGCTGAAGACCCAGGGTCATCTTGGAAGTGGGGCCTGAGTGATTGCCTTGACTGAAATGAGGAGGCCTTGTGAGTAAATGGGACAGCCTGAGACAGGGGAATCAAAGAGGGGGTCAAGGGAGACCTCTGCTGTCCCTTATGTCATAATGAAGTCTCCAGGTCTCACTCCCTTTTTCCCTGGGGCTCAGAAGAGCCACTGCCTTGAGGACAACAAGATGAAAGTTTGTTTTGTGTGTTCTGGCTTGCCTACTTGGGGCTGCAGTGAACACCAGGGAAGAGACTGTATCCACTGTACTCTACTGGAGGAAATGGAACCAGGGAGGAGTAACCCCAGAGGTTATTCTGGCTGCCTCAGCCTCTGAGCCAACCTAACTTCCTATTCTAGAATTTATCTCCACATATGCGCTGTTTAGAGGTAGAAAGGAAGATTCAAAATTAGCTCGTTTGTTTATTTAGCAACTGTCCCCCAAGCACTTACCCTCTGTAGGGTCCATGTTCATCCTGGGTGTGGGGTTGAAGACAACCAACATGGCTCCTGCCCTGTTGGGGTTCCCAGTCCGAAGGGGTAGGATTAAAACTGCATGAATAAAAAATATATGTGAAAGGGAGGAGCATTCGTAATAGCAAAATAGAGCAGATGCTGTGAAGGAGAGCTGGGGGCCATTAGGGGTGCAGGTCTAAAAGGCCTCAGCGAAGGGACATTTTAGCTGTCACCGAAAAGACAAGAGGAGTCAGCCCTGTACAAGTCTGGCAGCAGGGTGCTAAGAGAAGGCTCCACTGACCAGAGATTCAGAGGTGGAAGCAAATTTGTCCAGAGAAAATATTATAAAGGCAGTCAATGTGGTTGAAGGGAGCCTGGGAGGAGAGGAGGGAAGAGCCAGACCCTGAGGCCTGGAAGGCTGTGCTAGTGATCTATTGCTGTGAGACGACATGACCCCAGACTTAGAGGATTTATCTTATCGTTTGTGAGGACCAGATTTGTGTCTTGGTACAGTGGGATGCTTCTGCCTCAAGATCATTCAGGAGACTGGGGCTGTGCTCTCAGCTGAGGCCCGGCTGGGGCAGGATTCGCTTCTGAGTTCTTCCCTGTTTTGCTGGCAGGATTCAGTTTGGACTGACGTCCTTGTTTCTTTACTGTCTGCCACAGTACTCTGTTTCTTCTTTGACACAGGGTCCACTCCATAAGACATCTCAAGTATCTCAGCTGGCTTCTCTGGAGTGATGAATGAAGTGGGGTGGGGGGTGGCAGGGAGAGAGAGACAAACAGGTATGGGTGTGAGGGAGGAAGTAAAGAGAACGGACACAGGAGAGAAAGAGCAGTGCAAAAGTTACACATTTTCCTAACTCAGTCTTGGATGTAACATCCCATCATTTTTGCTAAACACTTTGGATGGGTTAGAAGCAAGTCATTAAGGCCAACCAAGTCACACTCACAGAGAAGGAATTACATAAAGGCATGTGAACCAGGAGTCAGGGATTGCTGGAATTTATCGTGGATCCTGCACACCACGTATGTCAACCCGAGGCACTTGGGTCTGGTTCTAAATATGGTGGAAAGTTATTGGAAGATTGTTTTGTTTTGTTTTGTTTTTGCCAGAGGGGAGAATAATCAAATTTTAGTTCATGTTAAGCAGCCCATGGTGCAGACTAAGAAATGTGGCCAAAAGTTGAATAAACTTTCCAAATATCAATGGTTGAAATCCAGGACATTTTTTTAGTCGTATACTATAATAAGTCACATATTTTTGCAATTCTTTCATATCTAAGTTTGTGCATTGGCTACTTGTAATACCATTCCATAGGTATAGAGGTATTATAAGCATTTGTAAGTATATAGATGTGGTGACATCTCTTGGAAGTTGATTCTGGAATGATTTCCACTTAGCAGATGAGACTGAGGAGGTCCCGAAAGGTTCAATGACTTGTCCAAGGGCAGAACTGGTAAGACAAGAAGCCAAGTCTGAATTTGGCTCTTTTTCCTCGAATCTGGCTACATACAGGTCTTCCTCAGGGTCCGTGGAGTGTGCTGTTTTGGGGGAACTATGTGGTTATGGACATGGCATAAAGAAGGGGGGTGAACAGTCAGGGTACTAGAGGGGCTTATGGGAAGGTTTTCTCCAAGAAGGAACCCCAGAGAAGGTAACCTTTAACCTTAGGAAGTTATCTCACTTCCTCAATAATATATGACAAGAGAACTTAGAACCCTTGTTACTAAGCGTTCACATTCTGGAGACTGCCTCCTACCCAACTTGCTTGGCTGGAAACTCTTGAGAGAGCCAGATGTTCCCAAGGCCCTGGCCTCAGACAACCTAAGGTGAGATCTTTTCTGACATTGTAGATGTTAGCTCAGCTCTCACCCCGACACCAATTACCATTTTCCAAGAAGCACTGCTAGACCTGCCCAGGGAAGGCCATCTAGACAAGACCAGCACTCAGATCAGTCCCACAATTTTTGCTGTATGTGTGTGGGGTAAGGGTGTAGAAAAAAGCCTGTTGAGTGGCAAGAATGACACCACCTTGAAGTGAAACCACATTATGACTGATGCTCAGCAAGGTCTTCAAAGGATGCCCATGGCATAGACAACCCCTCATAAAGAAACAATTCGTGTAGCATAGATAGCACCTCATGAATAAACAACGCCTGTAGCATAGTTAGTACCTCATAGCAATGCTTATCTGACCTTCCCAATGGTCATCAGTTTCACTAGAAGGTCCAAGACCTAGCTGCAAATATTTTACCAAGAAAGCTGCCATATAAAGGATATTTTCTGGAGAGTGGGTGCGAGGCTCCAATATCTCATGACCTCCAAGACATACCTTCTGTTTCTAAGTCCCTATTAAATGTTTTTTTATCCAAGAAATGGTATCTTCCAGCCTTTTTCTTTGACTTCTCAGCTCTTTCAACCTTTGTGGGTAGGTTTGTATAGACATGCTCACTGATGAACATTTGGTGAGCCCAGCCATAATCTGAGAGATCAAGAAATGGGTAAGGGAAATGATGCATTTGTGGGGGACATTCCAGCCATATTCCTATGAGGTGGGGTGGCATGTCTGATTAATGTGGGTCTCTGCCTGAGTACAGCAATGCCCTCAAAGAGCTTGGTGACCCAGAGAAGTTATGAACAGAAAACTGTATTTTGTAGTGTAGTGAGGAAGGGCAGTAGAGCACCACAGCAGTGTGTTGGACACTTCTTTGGTCATTCATTTGGAAATAGAGGCCAAGCTGGCAGTGGAGACCAACATTAAATGGTTGGAGGAAGAATTGTAACCATGCACCTTTCCACTTCTCTCCTTGTATTCTACTTAGCAGACAAAATTGAAAACCAAGAGGCAAGAATGGAAATGTTATCAAGGAGACATATCTACCTAGGGATTAAAAAAAAAAAATCAGAGCAATCATAACTAAGCATGATTGAGATGTAAGAATCTGGAATCCATGGGAATGTGAGAAAGAGGAAGACTCTGATGCCACACAAGTCGTAAAGGAGGAGACGATGAGGATTTTTGGCAAGCTCAACCATCATACAATGGAAAGCAAAATCTCAACAACTGCGGCAAAGTGAGGGTTACCGGTTATAGAAGACTCTCGCTATAAGGAAGTCTACTGCTGCAGAGCTCTTACAGGCTGAAAAGCTCTTTAAACAACTCTCTGAGGACCACTGACCACTTAAATGGTCTGGTTGTGAAACACAAGGGGTGATGGTATTTCCTTAGTTGGGAATGAAACAGAGAAAACGAGCAACATCATCTTCTACCTGGTCCCGTGGATGCGTAAAGCCAAAGAAAAGGGAATCATAGCCTTATAGATGGGGTCTTTCTAGCTGTGAGAGAGGTGTGGCTTCATGAAGGAGATTCACCGGGAAGGGTGACCTCCTGGCAGTCAATTGAAGAGGCCCAGGGACTTCTCCAAGAATTAGAAATGAGGAAAACCATCTATGCTTAGGTTTCTATGAGCCATTAAAGCAGTTTTTATTGCTAGGATAAAATTTAAATTGCTACAAGTGCACCAAAAGAATGGTATGGCCCTTTACTCTCTTTGTTCAGTCCTATAATGGACAAAATGTATATTATGTGGGGGGAGTCATGCAGATTTGGGAGAAACTGAGAAATCTTGGGATTGTGCTTGGTAACTCAACAAGGGGGAAAACCCACAGACAACAGGAGGAAAAAGGGGGAAAGGATCAATAAAGGTCAAGTGTAAGTACATAAATAAATGTGATATGATTTACTGGGAGAAGGAACACACTGAGAAAAAATAGACAAATAACCTGATGCTGTATTAGTAGCCTTATGGAGGAAACTACAGCCGGAACATCCATCTTATCCCTTTTCTTCTGGCCCACTGGCAGCAGAGAAAGGTGACTTGCCTCCTCCTTCTTATGCTCCAGCCTATCAGGAGTGGATTACACTCTGGCACCAAGATTAAAAGTGAGGTCAAGGTCAACCTCATGTTCGAGAAATATGACCAGAGGCTCCATATTGAGCTCACCATTGACTGGTTTCCCCCAAACCAAGTAGAAACTATTGTCATAGTAGGTCCTGGGACAGACTGTATTTTAATCCATGGGAATCCAGAAAGACACCTGGTCAATGGGCTGGCATTGATGGTTATGGGGGAAAACAATCAGGATTAAAAAATAAAATCTTTAATACACCTAGGTATTGAAAAGTTTCCCCCTGTTCCATATATGGTGTTTATTTTTCTTATTTCAGAAAATATGTTGGGCATGTATATTCTGCCAGGAAAGATTTTGTAAAACTCAGTAGGAAAATTGAGATTGAAGGTGTGTGTAGTGAGGCTGTTCCCAGAGAGGCAAAGTGGAAGCCCATACAAATTCCTGCCCCTAGGTGGTCAGTGTTAAAAAATAAAAATTGTCTTGGGAACATAAGTGAAACTACTGAGGAACTGGCGAGGCTGCATATTATTCACACAGCTCTAAGCCTGCTTATCTGTCCCATCTGGCCTGTTAACCTGACAGTACCTGGCAGATGACTGTGAAGTACCAGGCATTGAACCAGGTAACCCCAGCCATACATGCTGCAGTTTTGAAAATATTCAAGTAATTGATAACAAAGCTGGGATGCATCACTCTCTCTTATATTTGACAATTACCCTCTTCAGCATTTCTCTCTTCAGTCAGAAGACAAATTTGCTTCTGCTAGGCAAGATCACAAAGGGACTTTTCAAGTGTTGCCCTAGAGATATCTTCACAGTTCTACAATTTGTTAGGAAATAATGGCTAGAAACTTGTCCTTGTTCTCACTCACAGACACAGTCTTGTGATGGCACTACTGGGTGTCTGCACATATTAGTGGAGAGATGAACCAACACATGTAATAAAATTGCCTAAAGCAAATATACACATGTAGAAGTGAATACAGATAAAATTGATTAAATGTATATAAGTAGGTTGATCAATTATATTATTATCTATATGATGGCTATAATATTTTTATAGTTTTATATTTTGTTATACTTTTCTTATTAGAGTGCTATAGAAAAAGATAAACACCACAACCCCTCAGCAACTCTTTCTACTGGGGCAGGACTCAGGTAAGCACTTTCCATAGCTTAGACCTCGGTATGACCTGTAATGTTGGTCTTCTTAGCAGCCAGTTCTCACAGGATCAAACCGGGGTCCACAGAGGTGAAAAGGACACTCAGAAGACACAACTAGAAGGTGATTGAGTCACCACTGTGCTGCAGAGGGCCAGACATTTTACCTTCTGAGCAGTAGGTCCAAGAACTGTAGGTGGTGGTGAACCTCCAGTAGGTGCACAGGAAGGTGGGGATTTAGAAGGGGTCACTGCTCTGGAAGGAGGCGTCAGGGGCTTCACCAGCATCACTACCCTGACGGTCCCCACCTGAACTTCTCATCCAGATTCTGTGCTGCCTCATATTTACTTTGAGTTGGACAATGAAGGAATTGTTAAAATAATATGAACACTAGCAAAATGTAAAAACACTCATGTGAAGTGAAAACAGAGTACACAAATATTTAAATATTCCTACAAGTATGCAAAAACTGATATTCTACTTAGACTGGACAGTAGGGGTGGAGGAAGGGGGGAATCCAGGTTCCTGTGATTGGGACTATGGACCATTCAAGAGGGAAAGTCCTGAGATGGAGCTAATTTTTGTGAGGATGTAAAATCTTTGATTCATTTTATTTTATTTGCATGTGGATGTCCAGTTGTTCCAGCACCATTTGTTGAAAACAAATCTTTGCTCCAATGTATTGCCTTTATTCTACTGTGAAATATCAGTTGAATATATTTATCTAGGACTATTTATGGGCTTTTTATTCTGTGCCATTTGCATATCTTTCTATTCTTTCATGGGTACCACATTATTTTGGTTACTATAGCTTTGTAATAAGTCTTGAACTTGAGTAATGTCAGTTTTTAAATTTTGTTTTTCTTTTTCAATATCGTTTTAGATATTCTAGGTTTTTTGCCTCTTCACATAAGCTTTAGAACCAATTTGTTCATATTCACAAAATAATTTGCTGTGATTTTGATTGGGATTGCATTCAATATAAAAATCAAGTTGTTAAGAACTGTGACAATAGTGAGTTTTTCTATCCATGGACATGGTATATCTCCCCATTTGTGTAGTTAATTTCTTTCATCATATATGCAAACTTATGGTACTACAGGACTCCCTCATAACTTGAGCAAGGAAAGGTGATGCATGCCCACATTCCATAACCAACATGAGACCTCTGAGGGCCAGATATCTGTGCTTAACAACAAGAGGGACAGAGAAAATTGTGAAATTCAAGAATCAGTAACTGTACCTGAAGAAATTCCCTTCCATTTGCCTGTTGTGTCAGTCATGACATTCAAGGTCTGCAAAGGATGCTGCTACTTCTGGTCTTCCTCAGTCACACTTCTGCTCCTGTCTTTGGTCATGTGCCTCTTAAAGCTATCCATAAAGCTGTTTTTTGTCTCTAACTTGGAGAAAGATTTCTGATAAATATAATGTATATACAATATTCTATATATAGGTGAAAGGAGGTAAGATGGCAGCAGAATCAGTGGAAGTGTGTAAGTCTCTGTGTGAGTGAGTGTGTACAAGGACAAATGTATGTGTGTATGTGTGTGTGTGTGTGTGTATGTGTGTGTAAGTGGGTGTGCAAGTGTCTGACTGAGTGGGAACAAGTGGACTGAGCTTTTCTGGTGAAGTGGCTGCCTCTGCTACCACTCTAGCCCCAGTACTTCCCATGGTGCAGGAGCGAGCATCATTTTCTGAATGGTCTTCCTTGGGAGGAAGCTACAGGAGTGACCACCACTCAGTGCCTGGCTCCACCATCACCTCCTTCAGTGCCAGACTGGACACTGGAAGCAAAGACCTCGGTGAGAGTGCAGTGAGGGAACCTCAGAGGATGAGACCTACCAGAGGAAAGATGCAGGCACTCTACCATCACCATCATCTTGAATTCTGGGCAGAGAAATGCTCTGGAGTGCTCAATATTGAGCAACAGACTGGCACCCTAAGACTACGGGGTGACCTCCACATCACTCTGGGGTTGATCATCATCAACCCAGGGGGACATCCCCATGCATATAATCCCTGAAGGGACAAAGCAGGTGTGGAGTTTCAGTTGCCCCATCCCCACCCTGACCTAGCCATGGGACAACAGGTGCAATAGAAGAGAAGGATCCAGCCAGAGGCAAGTAGCGAACAGGGTGGAGAAAGGGGATCCAGCAACTCATTGTAGGAGCC
>CAUYQG010103225.1:0-11016 GCA_963574415.1 Tarsius wallacei
GTCGGACCGGGGGTCCCTGAGCCTCGGACCAATGCGTCCAGCTGTGGGCAGTGGGGTAGGGGAAGGAGGGCAAGAGACTTTTTGGGGAACTCACATTCAGAGAATCTCACAGTTCCGCCTGTGTTGCCGCCATCTTGACCGGTAATCCTCCATATGTTCTCACTCATAAGCGGACCCTGAACATTTACCATCATACTATAAGAAAGGAATTGGTAGCGGGATAATGTTGGGGTGAGGGTGGGGATACAACATCAATGAGGGTACCTGATCTCAAACATCAAAGGGGACCAAAAGGAGCCCCAAATTTTACTGTATATATTCACTTGTATGCCTAATCCTGAATTGTACCTCACATCTTTAAAATAAAATATAAATTTTAAAAATTGAAAGTAAAAAAAGTTAACAAAAAAAAAGAAATTAAAGTTCTTAGAAACCTCTTTTGCAGCTATAACATTGCTGAAGTTCTTTAGGGCATTTTTTTTTCTTCTTACTCACTAAAATCTCCTTAGACAATTTCTTCAGTTATCTATACCATGATGGTTCCCAAGTACACACTTCTAGTTCAGACATCTCTTCTGAGCTCTAGATTCAAATGCAGTTTTTAATACCTTCAAGGGTATGCAATCTGTACAATTACATAAGCCCCCATGCTTACAAGAGACATCCTTTTGGTTAATGCTCTACTGTAGTCATGTTGAAATTGATAATATTTGAACAAGAGGCCCCATATTTCACTTTATAGTGGCCCTTCAGACAATGTAGTTGGTCCTGCTCATAGCCCACACTCCATTTCCACAAGGAAAACACAAATGCATCTTAAATTTGATATCTCTGACACTAAAATAACAATCTTCCCTTGAAACCTGAGCAGGGTTCCCTGAGCAACAATGGCAACACCATCTGTCTTATGTACCCCTAGAAGACTGGGGGCCATCCTTGACCCCTTCCTCTATCTTACATCCCATGTTATGCAGTCCTGATGACTTTCTTTCTTAAATATCTTTTTAGCCTTTTCCTCTCTGTCCATAGTCACTGCCTCCACCCTCATCCAAGCTGCCATTCGTTCTCAGCTAGATTATTACAAAAGCTTTATAATGAATCTGCCTTTATCCCCCTGGATTATTTGTGATCCATTCTCCACATAGTATCAAGGATGATGTTTTAATACAGATCTTATGTCAAACATGTACACACACATACTCACTATCAAACACACACATGTTCTCACAACTGCTTAAGAGCTTAATGCATTCCCATCACTCCTAGGTTACATTGTAGAACCTTAGCATAACCTACAAATTCTGTGTTTCTGTACCTTACTACTGGCATTTTTTAATATGTTTACTTGCAAGGATAATCCAACATATAAATGTTGGGTACTGTTATTTAATAATAAATGTGATATATCACATTAATAGAATAAAGGACAAAAATCATATGATTATTTTGATAGATACCAAAAAGCATTAGACAAAATTCAACATTTTTTCATGATTTTTTTAAAAAATTCAACAAATTGTGTATAAAAGGCATGTAACTCAACATAATGAAGGCCATATATGATAAACCCACAATTAACTTCATAGTCAACAAGGAAAACAAAAAGATTTTCCTTCACGATCCACAAGACAAAGATGTCCACTCTTGTCACTTCCTTTTTTTTTTTTTTTTTTTTGAGTTGGAGTCTCACTCTGTCGCTCAGACTGGAGTGCAGTGGCCACTCCCGGCCACCGCAGCCTCGACCTGCTGGGCTCCGGCAATCCTTCCGCCTCAGCCTTCCAAGTAGCTGGAACTCCAGGTGCGTGCTACCACACCCGGCTAATTTTTTTATTTATTGTAGAGATGAGGTCTCACCAAGTTGCCCAGGAGGGTCTCGAACCCGCGGGCTCAGGCAATCCACTCACCTCAGCCTCCCAAAGCGCGGGATTCCAGGCTGAGCCACCGAGCCCGGATGCCACTTCTACTCAACGTATTACTGGAAGTCTCAGCCACACTAATTAGATAAGTGAAAGAAATAAAAGGTATCTAAATTGTAAATGAAGAAGTTAACTTGTTCCCGTTCACAGATAACATGCTATCATATAGTAAAAATTCTAAAGACTCCATCAAAAAACTGTTAGAACTAATAAATTCTGTAAAGTTGTGGGATACAAAATCAAAATACAAAAATCTGGGCATTTCTATACACTATCAGCAAATTATCTGAAAAAGAAATCAGAAAACAATTTCATTTACAATAGTTACAAGAAAAGAGAAATTAGAAACAAATTTCATCAAGGAGTTGAAAAAATACACTAAAAACTATAAAACATTGATAAAGGAAGTTGAAGATGAAAGAAATAAATGGAAAGATATTCTGTGTTGTTGGATTGCAACAATTAATATTGTTAAAATGCCCATAATACCCAAAGCAATCTGCAAATTCAGAGTAATCCCTATCAAAATACCAATGATATTCTACACAGAATTTTTTTCAAAAATCCTAAATTTCATATGGAATCACAAAGGACCCCAAATATCCAAAGCAATCTTAAGCACAAAGAACAAAGCTAGAAGCATCACACTACCTGATTTCAAAATTTACTACAAGCCGGGCTCGGTAGCTCAGCCTGTAGTAACAAAAACAGCATGGTACTAGCATAACAAGAGACTCACAGACCAATGAAACAGAATAGAGAACCCAGAAATAAAACCACACATTTATAGCCAATGGATTTTCAACAAAAGTGTCAAGAATACAAAATGAGGAAAGAACAGTGTCTTCAATAAATGATGTTAGGAAAACTGGATAACCCCCTGCAGAAAAATGAAATTAAACTCTTACACAAATTATAAAAAAATCAACTCAAAATGGATTAAAGACTTAAATATAAGACCTAAAGCTTCAAAAAGCAGCATAGAAAATAGAGGAAAAAACCTCCATGATATTGATCTCGGCCATGATTTCTTTTATGTATATAACTTCAAAAACACAGGCAACAGAAACAAAATAGATAAGTGGAATTACACCAAACTAAACAGTCTCTGTACAGCAAAGAAAGCAAACAACAAAGTAAACACAGTCTACAAAATTGGAGTAAATATTTGCAAACTATACATCTAAGAAGAGTTAAGATCCAAAATATACCACATTAAAAACTCAAGCAACTCTACAAGAAAACAAAGAACCCAATTTAAAAATTGGCAAAAAAAAAAAAAAAAAAACACCTGAATGGGCATTTCTCAAAAGAAGGCATACAAATAGACCACAGATACATTTTTTAAACATTCTTGGCCGGACTCGGTAGCTCAGCCTGTAATCCCAGTGCTTTGGGAGGCCGAGGTGACTGGATTGCTTGAGCCTGCGCGTTCGAGACCCGCCTGGGCAACTTGGCAAGACCTCATCTCTACAATAAATCAAAAATTAGCCGGGTGTGGTAGCACTCGCCTATAGTTTCAGCTACTAGAAGGCTGAGGCGGAAGCATCTCCGGAGCCCAGCAGGTCGAGGCTGCAGTGGCTGGGAGCGGCCACTGCACTCCAGTCTGGGTGACAGAGTGAGACTCCAACTCAAAAAAAAAAAAAAAAACCTTCAACATCACTAATTATCAGAGAAATGCAAATCAAAACCACAATAATATACCACCTCACGCCTGTTAAAATGACTATTACTGAAAAGACAAAAGAGAAATGCTATAGAAAATGTGGAGAAGAAAAAAAAAACCTTTGTGCATCGTTGTTGGGAATGTAAATTAGTATAGACATATGGAAACAGTATGGAGTTTCCTCAGCAAACTAAAACTAGAACAACCATATGATCCAGCAATCCCACTACTGGGTGTATACACAAAGGAAAGGAAATCAATATGTCGAAAAGGTATCTGCACGCCTATGTTTATTGCAGCATTACTCACATTAGCCAAGATATAGAGTCAACCTAAATGTCCAGCAACAGAAGAATGGAAGAAAAAAAATACACACCTAATCACACACACACACTGGAATATTATTTAGCCATATTATAAAAATATAGAAATCTTGCCATTTTTAGCAACATGGATGAACCCGGAAGACATATGTTAAGTAAAATAAGCCCGGCACAGAAAAATCAATAGCATGGTACTGGCATAACTTGCTCATATGTGGAAGCTAAAAATTTGAAGGAAAGAGTAGCATGATAGTTACGAGAGGCTGGAGTCGTTGTGGGGTGGTGGTAGGGCTGGGGAGATGTTGGTCAAAGGACACAAAATTACATTTAGATAGGATAAATAAATTCAAGATATTGTACAGCATGGTGACTATAGTTGATATTTTATACTCTTGAAAAATGCTAACAGAGTGAATGTTAACTATTCTCACCACAAAAATGATAACTGTGAAGAAATGCATATTTTAATTAGCTAGATTTAGCCATTTCACTGTATATACATATCAAAACATTATGTTGTACATGTAAATACACACAATTTTATCTGTCAATTTAAAATATTTAAGGACAAATATACTTGTTTACTTAATTCTCCCCTCTTCACTCTCGACCCACCCCTTATCCCCACCCATATCCTAAATTTCATGATTATAAAACTGTGTCCAGTTTTGCTCATCACTCTATGCCAGAACAATCATGATACAAAATAAGTATCTGAATAACAAATGCATAAAAAATACAAGGAAAGATAACAAGAGAGAGAGAGGGAAAGGCAGGGAGGGCAGAGGGAGGGAGGGAAAGTAGTTGGTTGCAGATATATTAAGACTTACTTTATTATTTCTTATTTTTTATTTATTTTTTTAATTTTTTATTTTAAAGATGTGGAGTACAATTCAGGGTTAAGTACACAAATGTTCATTATGCAGGTACCCTTGTTGATAAGGTGTTTCCCCTCTCCCCTGGCAGTATCTCACTACTGCCAATCCCAGCCCCCCTCCCCAGCAATTTCCCACTACTGACAATCCTTTTCTTATAGTCTTATAATTATTGTTCAAGGTCCACTGATGAGTGAGAACATGTTCTTTGTTTCTGTGATAGATCACTCAGTATTAAGTCCACCCAAGTTGCTGTGAAATTCATAATTTTGTCCTTCTTTATGGCTGCATAATATTCCATCATATGTATGAACCACATTTTTTTATCCAGTCCTCTTTCAATGGGCAGCACGGTTGGTTCCATGTTTTTGCTATTATGAACAATGCTGCCATAAACATGCATGTGAAGGTATCTTTTTCATAGAGTGATTTGAGTTCCTCTGCGTATATTCCCAGTAGGAGGATTGCAGGGTCATATGGAAGGTCGATTTTTAGGCCTTTTAGGAATCACCAAACTATTTTCCACAGAGGCTGTACTAGTTTACACTCCCACCAACAGTGTAGAAGTGTTCCCTTTTCCCTGCATCCTCTCCAGCATCTGTTGTTTTTTGAGTTATTGATGATGGTCACCCTGACTGGAGTTAGGTGGTATCTCAGTGTGGTTTTAATTTGCATTTCTTTGATGACTAGTGAGGTTGAGCATTTTTTTTAAAGCAGAATTTATTGAGAGGACAGAAAAGCTCCCACAGTGGAAGGGGACCCAAGGGGGTTGCCCAGCATTTTTTTCATGTATCTGTTGGCTGCTTGTATGTCTTCTTTTGAGAAGTGCCTATTCATATCTTTTGCCCACTTTGTAACGGGGCTATTGTTTTTTCCTTTTCGGCACATTTGAGTTCCTTGTAGATCCTAGATGTTAGGCCTTTGTCAGATATATAGTTGGCAAATATTTTTTCCCAGTCCATGGGCTGTCTCCCTGCTCTCTTAAAGGTTTCCTTGGCTTTGCAGAAGCTTGTCAGTTTGATGAGGTCCCACTTGTCTATCTTATCTCTTATGGCATGGGCACTTGGGGTTTTAATCAGGAATTGGTTGCTAGTTCCAATTTCCGTAAGGATGTCTCCTGCATTTTCTAAGGTTTATAGTTTGAGGTTTTATGTTTTATGTCTTTGATCCATTTAGAGTTGAAAGACTTACTTTAAATCTTTATCCTGATTCACCAAATGACCTGAAAAGTTGTTTCTAATATGAAACTTGTAACTAAGCAACATGAATCTATCAAGGTAGCCTCTTTACTACAAAAAAAGACAGAAATACCTTGAGGAGTCCTATGTCAGAAATGGAAGAAAATTACTTTGAATAATGTTTAAAGTACATCACAGGGATGGAATCCTCAAGAGATAAAGATACTTCAGTCTATTCCATGAGTGGAAAACTCAAATGACTTCACAGGCCAATCAGGTAACATAAATAACTGAGGCAGGCCAGGGACAAAGAATCACGTGTGGTGAGACTGTTGCTAGTTGGAAGACGGATGTCCCATATAAAGAAGACAACTAATCTGCACTGACCAACTTCTGCTCAATGGGAAGATAAGCCCCGTTGTGCCAGGTATTACTACTTTTTAGAGGTAAGCTAGGCTGGGCGCAGTGGCTCATGCCTATAATCCCAGCACTTTGGGAGGCCGAGGTGAGAGGATTACCTGAGCCCATGGGTTCGAAACCAACCTGGGCAACTTGGCGAGACATCGTCTCTACAATAAATTAAAAAATCAGCCAGGCATGGTGGCATGTGCCTGTAGTTTCAGCTACTTGGAAGGCTGAGGCAGAAGGATTGCCTGAGCCAAGCAAGTCGAGGCTGCGGTGACCAGGAGCATGCCATTGCCTTCCAGCCTGGGCAACAGAGTAAGAATCCTACTCAAAAATAAATAAATAAAATAAATAAAGGTAAGTTACAACTCTGGATAATGGCTATAAAACTTTTCTGTTTTCAAACAATGTGCAGTCCAAACAAAACACTTTGTTTGCCATATGGAGCCTTCTAGTTTATAGGGTCTAGTATTAGTGGTTATTCATGGACTCAAAGTCATCAGAACCTCCATGTTGGTAGTAGATGATCTCACTTCCTTGGGGAGATTAATTTATGAGGGGAAGAATAGTTTGGATTTATAGGTCAGACTCATAATCAGGAGTCTGCAAGAAGGAAAGAAATGTTCCTTACACTTATGTTCAAATAGGAGCCCCCTACCAAGAATAGTAAAGCACAGCTTGGGAAATCAGGCATATTTGTACCAAATTTGTGAAAGTGATTTTAAAGACCAAAATTTACCAAGCTTTTAAGGGCTCCCTAAACACTGACTACTGGCTGATGAGAACTAAAGTGATACCGAGTAAAGAAGTCCTAATTGAGTACCACTGGTATACTACATCATATTGAAGCTAGACCCATGAGGGAAAAGTTATCAGTGGATGGGCCAGTTCATTAACCCAGTTAAAGTGATTAACATTTTCCCTGTCCCCTGTGTCAACACAGAGCTCAGCTTAGAAACAGGATACCTGCTAATCTGCTTCCAGTATGGCAGGTTGCTCACAGTTTTTAGTACCCAGATGTCTATCTACAGCCATTTCATAGTTCCCAGCAGGGTTGAAAATAGCTGTACATTGGCTCTGCTTCTGACTGAAAGACAGTTAATGGCAACCTACATCTTTAAGATTATTTAACCCTAATTATAGCAGTAGAACCCCCAAAGAGGAGAAAATTAAATTCCGGTATGAACGTGTTGGTTCCCAGATATGCCCAAAAAAATCTGATAGGCACAACCAAGCTAAATATGGTAATGTCTTCCGTTGAAACTGAGAAAAATTTCATTCACCTACAAGAATGAAAATAAGAGGAGGAGATATTGACTGTGAATGGGAAGGGTCCTAGGAAGCAAAAAAAAAAAAATGTGCACTGAGCTCCTCTCTGTGGAGTTTGCTAAGGGAAAATGTAATTGAGTAGAGAATTGTATACAAGAGAATTCCACAAGGTTTGTGGAGCCTGATTTGTATAAGGAAAACAAGTGATAAACCATGATTGCCAGGGAGCTATGGGATCGAAAAGGACAATTGTCAGGAGTGTGGGGCATAAACGTTGCAGACAATAAGAAATGGAAGAAAAAAAGCAGCAAAATGAAGAGGAGGCTGCAGAAAGAGCAGCAGAGGGGGAGAATGTTAGCAGTTTCCCTGAGCAGAAACAATATATAATGATATTCCTTGGAAGATTTTTTTAAGTGTTAAGCTATATAAAACTCCTATCTTGCTCCCTCAAACAGATTGTCCATTAATGTCTAAGAGTAAAATGTATAATGGGAAGCAGGGTGAGATGAGATGTATAAACAGGCAGGCCAAGCAGCCCACCTACAATCAGGATCTATTTAGAGGATTCATCCAGGATTGACATTAACATGTATTTAAATAGCAGACTTCAAAATGAAATCTCTAATTCAGCTGTAATTGAAGAAAAATTTTGGGGAAAAGAAAATCAAAATCTCTGAAGGACTGAAAATCTTCCCTACCTGCATAATCAGCGTTGGTATGCCTAACTCTGAATTGTACCCCACATCTTTATAATAAAAAAGAAAAGAATTTAACTACCACCAAAAAAAGAAAAGAAAAAAGAAAATCTTCCCTCCCAGGCCAAATCAGGCACTCAAAGGTGCTTCATTATGGCCATCTGCCCGAGGGATCATTGTTCTCAAGAACTGGAAACACTCAGCAAAAAGGGACTTTGCTGTCTACTCAAAGTCCCACCTTAGGGTGGCATCCACTTTGCAAAAATTCTCGGTTCACAAGCTAACAAAGTTTGACGTGTTTGCTCAATGCTGTTGGGTATAATTGATTTTAGATTATTCTGATTAAAGCGAGTCTAACTTTCGGACTGTTGTTATATCAAAAATCCCTGCTGAAAAGAATCTTTGTGAGGAACTTATGACAGTTTTGGCTTAATTACTTTCCATAAAATCTCCCTGAAGTAGAAGAAACTACAAACAGAGGCCATTCAAGCTTATGAATGCTTTAATACTTCAATCCATGTGCCCACTGGGAAAGATTGATACAGAGAATGATAATTTCAAAACATATTTTTCCCTTTTTCTGTTACTACGTGAAAATAAAACATAGATTATTAGTTACTTAGGGAAAGAAACTGAATTCTTTGATCTGATTATAGACAACTATCTGGGGGATAAGCACGATATGAATGACGTCTTAAGAGGAAAATTACTTTTGAAGCAAATACTTCACAATAATTATTATTGTTAGAGTAGTTGCATCCTCCAACTTGATTACTGCATTCTTTCAGACAGACACATTGCCCTTTCCAGGATTCATTTATCTGTTTTTAAAATCAAATATATCAGTTATTAATCCTACTTTGACATACTAACTGCAATTATGAAGGCCTGAAAGGGTTAATGCAGCTCCTCACGCCTAAGATGCTACCAGAAAATAGCTCAGAAATGAAAACACTGCTCAACCTTGGCTGCATATTAGAACCAGTTGAAGTGTTTTAAAACAAAAAATAACAATGACTTAGTCCTATCTCCTGAGATCCTCATTCATGTGGTCTAGGATGGGACTCAGTAACACTATTTTATACAAGCTTCCCAAGTGATATTGATGTGCAGCCACATTTGGAAACCACTGAATCAAGACAGTCTGTAAAATTAATATTTTTTAATAAATAAGTGAATCAAAGCTTTTCCTCTAAGAACTAGAACAAGAATATTTACTCTTTCTACTCTTATTCAACATAATACTGAAAGTCCTAGCCAGAGCAATTAGACAAGACAAATAAATAAAAGTCATCCAAATTGGAAAGGAAAAGCCAAATTGTCCCTGTTTGCAGATGGCATGATTTTATACATAGAAAACCCTAAAAGCTCCACCAAAAAACCCACAGAACTGACAAATTCAGTAAAGTTGCAGGATACAAAATCAACATACAAAAATAAGTGGCATTCTTATATACCGACAATAAACTAACCAAAAAAGAAATCAAGAAAGCAATTCCATTTACAATAGTACAAAAAACATAATAAAATATTTATGAATAAATTTAACCAAGAAGATGAAAGATTTGTACAAGAAAAACCATACAAGACTGACAAAAGAAATTGAAGAGCATACAAAAAAAAAGGAAAGACATTCCATGTTCATCAATTGAAAGAATACTATGAAAATGATCACACTACCAAAAGCAGTCTAGAGATTCAATGCAATCCCTATCAAAATACCAATGATGTTCATCACAGAAATAGGAAAAACAATCTTAAAATTCAAATGAGATCACAAAAAGCCCCAAGAAGCCAAAGCAATCTTGAACAAAAAGAACAAAGCTGGAGACATCACAAAATGTACTACAAAGATACAGTAACCAAAATAGCATGGTTTTGGCATAACAGACAAACAGATCAAGGGAACAGAATAGATAACCCAGAAATAAATCCACGCATTTATTATATTGTTTATATAATTTTTGACAAAGTTACCAAGAACACTCATTAGGAGAAAAACAGTCTCTTCAATAAATGGTTGTGAAAAACTGGATATTCATATGCTGAAGAACAAAACTAGGTCTCTATCTCTCACCATATGCAAAAATCAAAACAAAAGGGATTATAACTTAAATTTAAGATCCAAAACCTAGCCGGGCTTGATGGTTCACACCTATAATCCCAGCACTTTGGGAGGCCAAGGTGAGAGGATTGCCTAAGCCCTCGGGTTTGAGACCAGCCTGGGCAACCTGGTGAGACCTCATCTCTACAATAAATTTAGAAAAAAAAAAAAACTAGCTGGCCCTGGTGGCATGTGCCTGTAGTTCCAGCTACTTGGAAGGCTGAGACAGAAGGATCGCCTGAGCCCAGCAGGTCAAGGCTGCAGTGGACATGAACGTGTCACTGCACTCCAGCCTGGGCACAGAGTGAGACTTCAACTCAAAAAAAAAAATCCAAAACCATGAAACTACTGGAAGAAAGCAAGAGGAAGTGTTTCAGGACACTGGTCTGAGCAAAAATTTTATGAATAGGACCTCAAAAGCACAAGCAACAAAAGCAAAAATAAACAAATGGAATTATATCAAACTAAAATAATTCTCCACATCAAAGGAAACAATCAACAGAGTGAAGAGACAATCTGAAAAGTGAGAGAAAAAATTTTCAAACTATTTATCTAACAAGACTAATATTCAGAATATTAAAAAAA
>CAUYQG010103228.1:0-52448 GCA_963574415.1 Tarsius wallacei
TAGCAATCCTTCCACCTTAGCCTTCCAAGTAGCCAAAACTATAGGTGCACGCTACTACGCCTGGCTAATTTTTAAAATTTGGTGTAGAGGTCTGGCCAAGTTGCCCGGGTGGGTCTTGAACCCATGGGCTCAGGCAGTCCACTCGCCTCAGCCTCCCAAAGTGCTGGGATTATAGGCTGAGCCACTGAGCCCGGCCAGATTGTTATATTTAAAACTATAACTCATATATTGGTCTTAAAATTTGAAAATGCTTTTAAAAATGCTATCCAACAATAGTTTCCTATAATGTTAGTTTGTTTTATCTGTACACACATATCTGGGCTGACCAGTCAGATGTTATGATTAGCCCAAAATGATCATGTACAGGTTAACAATTTTCAAAAACAATAAAGTGGGGAAGACTGTTTCTGGTAGAGAAATGAAAATTAGTGGAAAATTAAAAGCAACTTAATAACATGTATAATCCACTCACCAGAACTTTTTATGTGTGACTTTATTTACTAAGAAAATTGTTATGTTTACATAACCATGTCATCATCATGTGTACAATATTGAGATATATGGACACGCAGGAAAATCAAGCAATACACATTTTGAGGTGGGAATGAAGGGAAAAATTTAAATTGCTAAAAATTTAAAAAGCATTTTTTTTCTTATTGCATACAGAACCACCCAGAGGAATTTATACTTTGATTTTAGCAATAATTGTTTTGTGAATCAATTAAAAAGCATGAACACTAATCCTGCACTGTGAAAAAAAATGTATAGCCCCTTTGAGTCTTTAGTAGTATTATTTCTTAGAGATACTCTTGCCCAAGCTAGAGTACGGTGGTGTGCTCATAGCTCACTGCAGGCTTGACCGTCTGGGCTCAACTGATTTTCCGGCCTCAGTCTCCTAAGTAGCTTATTTTAAATATCAGTTATGTAGTGTAGATGTTTAGAGTGTTGTTTATGACTTTTAAATTAATTAATTTTTGTTTTGAGTTGGAGTCTTGCTCTGTCACCCAGACTGGAGTGCAGTGGGATGCTCATGGCCACTGCAGCCTGGACCTGCTGGACCCAGGTGATCTTTCTGCCTCAGCCTTCCAAGTATTAATAGCTGGAATTACAGGCACATGCCACTGCATCAAGCTGATTTTTTATTTATTGTAGAGAAGAAGTCTTGTCAAGTTGCCCAGTCTAGTCTCAAATTCCTGGGCTCAGGCAATCCTCTTGCTTCTGCCTCCCAAAGTGTTGTAATTACAGGCGAGAGCCACCGTACCCAGCTGTATTTTTAATGTTGCTAACATGTAACAGCATATATATATTTGTGTTTGACAGACATTGATTAATTAACCTTTTACTTTTACATTCATTAATCTTTTACTTATGATGAATATAGACCAGTCATCATTCAGAGGAGGTTTATCAAAAGAGATGCCGCTTTGTTTTCAAGGACAACTAGGGGCAGATGGGGCAGTGGTCTGCAGTGGCTTTTGTTAGTTTTTACTTTGTACAAATGTCCTTGTGTTAAATGAGTTTGATGATTTCTCATCTCGGGAAACATGAATAAAGCAGTCTTTTGGCTTGAAATGTTATGATTCTAATCATAAGCCATTCTAATGGCTTGTGAGTGGGAGAGTTTTAGTGAATTGGAAAAAAAAATGCTTATAAAAGTGTCCCATATGGCACCTCTTCATCTTTCTTGATGTTAAACGCATACAAATAGAAAATCACTTTCATCCGTACTGGAATGTGATAGTTATGTGAAAATGTTGCCAACTCTGATTAAAAACAGAGCTTGGTGGCACTGGCTGAGGCATGATGTTTAACCTGTAGGAGGAACTTTGACATTCATGATCTATGTTGGGCAAGAAACCTTTATTCATACCAAGTGTTGATGGACACATAGTTGTCAGAAGTCAGTACAGTGTTTTCTCTCTCTGAAAGAGCCCACTTTCTCCAACACCGTTGTGTGGACCTGCTAGAAGATTGGCTTTACAGTGTTTCTAGTGAGTGTGACTATAGACCTTTGACTGAATGAGAACATACAAAGTTTCTGCTCCCGAGGAATTTACACTTTGGTTTCAGCAATAACTATTTTGTGAGTACATGAAAGAATTCTATTAACAAATATAAATGTTTTTAAATATGAAAGGTCGGCCAAGCAGGTTGGCTCATGCCTGTAATCCCAGCACTTTGAGAGGGATTCGAGACCAACCTGGCAACATAGTGAAACCTCTACAAAAAATAAAAAAATTAGCTAGATGTGGTGACACATGCTTGTAGTCCCAGCTACTTGAGAAGCTGAGGCTGAAGGATCTCCTTAGTCCAGGAGGTCGAGTCTGCTGTGAGTCATGATCATGCCACTGTACTCCAGCCTGGGCAACAGAGCGAGACCCTGACTCAAAAAAAAAAAAAAAGTCAAAAATTATTATTATTATTATTTTGAGTTGGCATCTCGCTCCATCGCCTAGTCTGGAATGCAGTGGCATGCTCACGGCCACCCCAGCGTCGACCTGCTAGTCTCCTTCCACCTCAACCTTCCAAGTAGCTGGAATACAGATGGGCGCTACCACACCTGGCTAATTTTTGATTTATTGTAGAGGTGAGGTCTCGCCAAGTTGCCCGTGCTGGTCTCAAACCTGCAGGCTCAGGCAATCTACTCACCTCGGCCTCCCAAAGGGCTGGGATTATAGGCTGAGCCACCGAGCCTGGCCAAAAATTAATTTTAATTTTTGAATACTGTTTCACTTGTTGCCTTTAAGTTACTAGGATCAGTTTATGGGATAGTGTTAGAAGTAGCTGATGTATGGTCTTGTCTAGGTTCATCTTATCTGTTGAACCAAGTGGGATCAAACATGGGAATGGAGACACCACCATTCATTTCTGTCTCTTGGGATGCTTTTAGTAACATAAAGTTATAACTGTAAGAAATTTTTTTTTTGAGTTGGAGTTTCACTCCGTTGTCTAGGCTGGAGTGCAGTGGCACATTTATGGCCACACAGCGTTGACCTGCTGGGCTCAGGCAATCCTTCTGCCTCAGCCTTCCAAGTAGCCGAAACTACAGGTATGTGCTACCATATCCAGCTAAATTTTTGATTTATTGTAGAGACGAGATCTTACTAAGTTGCTCAGGCTGGTCTCGAACCTGCAGGCTCAGGCAATCCTCTTGCCTTGGCCTCCCAAAATGCTGGGATTACAGGCTTAAGCCACCATGCCTGGCAAGAAACATTTTTAAATAATAGGATGCATAGGTAGGTGTGGTGGCTCATTCCTGTAATCTAGCACTTTGGGTGGCTGAGGCAGGAGGATTGCTTGAGCTCAGGTGTTCGAGACTGCCCTGGGGAATAAAACAAGACCTTGTCTGTACAAAAAAATTAGCCAGACATAGTGGCACATGCCTGTAGTCCCAGCTACTCAGGAGACTGAGGCAAGAGAATCCTTTGATCCAGCCTGGTTGACAAAACAAGACCTTGACTCTAAATAATAATAAGATTGGTAGGGTGCAGCTAAAATGATACTAATTCTCAGGATGTTTCTCTGCCATATAATATTTGTCAAATTTAGGCTCTTGATCTTTTTTGTTTTTCCTGCTCCTAATTTCATAATTAGCTGACAAATGTGAGATGCTTTTTAGTAGCTTTGTTACATATTCATATTGTTTAGATGAAACAGAACCCTAAGCAGAGGGAAAAAAGCAGTGTCTAAGCCTAAAAGGGAGATTTAAAGAGCAAAAGGATGAAGAAAACTAGTAGTCTTTTAAAAAAGACTATTTACTGTGTGTCGGTGGACACTTTTCATTTGCTCAGCAAATATTTACCAAATTCTCTCTGGGAGTCGGGCACTGGTATAGTTGCTGGGAATGTAGCGGTGAATAAGACAGATCAGAGGCCTGCTCTCTGGGAGTTTGTGCTGTCCTGGGTGGGGTGGACTGTAAACTGCTGTTATATTGTCTTTACTTAGGATGACTGTCTTATAAGGTAAGTGCTATTTATTTTATCACCTTCTTATAAATGGGGAAATCGAGTCTCAGAGAAGTTACTGGGCTGGAAACTGGTGCCACTGGGATTGTAGCCAGAGCCACACGACTGCTTACGTGTAGAAGACTGAGGATGGGATTGGGCCAGCACCTCAGTCACCCACTGCACGTGGTCCCTGTGTCGCTTTCAAGTGTAATGCTTAAAAAACAACAAACCAAACCCTGCTCTAATATAAAGTGTTGATGAAGCATCTTGAATAAGTCTTTATTATGATAAGCTATTTAATATGCTCATTTGAAGTAATAATATTAATATTTTACATGTCACAAGTGACTTAAGAAAGTCCTTTAGGCAGACTGTATCTTTGGGTCTTAGCCCTCCTCAGCCAGCAGGATGCGGGTAGGAATACTTAACGTTTTCCATGTTTGTTGATTAGATGCAAAAAGTATAAGTAATAGTTTTTGTTGTAGTTTATAAAACTCCTCATAATAAAAAAAGTTGGGGGACACACCTCATCAACAAGGGTACCTACATAATGTATACCTAACCCTGAATTGTACTCCACATCTTTAAAATAAAAAATTTAAAAACGAAAAAAAAAGTAATCGCTGCCTGGTGTTGGAGAACTAAAAGGCCACAACCTTTTTTTTTCCTCCCTTAGAAAATACAGTTCACATTCCAATTCTAATGACAGTAACATCATTTCTTCTTCTTCTTTTTTTGGCCAGGCTCTCACTCTGTTGCCTAGGCTGGAGTGCAGTAGCAAAATCATGACTCACCATAGCCTCTACCTCCTGGGCTCAGGCAATCCTTCCGCCTTAGCCTTCCAAGTACCTTGGACTACAGGTGTGTGCCACCACACCTGGCTAATTTTTTGGATTTATTGTAGAGATGAGGTCTCGCCAAGTTGACCAGGCTGGTCTCAAACCCCTGGACTCAGGCAGTACTCTCACCTCTGCCTCCCAAAGTGTTGGGATTACAGGCATGAACCACCACACCTGGCATAAAATCATTTCTTTTTCATGAGTCAGACTGCCAGGTTGATGATTAGGCTAGCATGAAGGTGTGTGTCCTATGGCGCAGCCAAGGCTGCAGGTGTTCAGATGACCAGTGTGAAAAATGTCAATTTTGCTAGTAATTGCTAGAACCTGGCCTTTGTAAGAATTTTATGCTTTACTTTTGAGAGATTTATTCAACTGGGAAAGGACTCATGGAGGAATAAGAATATTTGCCTTGTCCACAGTCCTTTCGCAGAGTAGGTAGGCATGCTGGGCACCGGCGGGCGTGCAGGTGAATGGAGGGTAGAGTGGAGGGAACACCTGGCCCAGAGGGACACTGGACTGTCAGGTGTGGGTCACCTTGGAATGGTCATGTCCTCACCAGGACTCTCCTGCAAGTGCTGGGATTATAGGCTGAGCCACTCCACTCTCATTTTCATCCTGTAACATTTCTCGGTTGCTTGGCAGGCTTGGTCCTTTCCTTTAGTGTGGACGCAGGGTAGCTGGGCTTGTTGAGCTGTGATGCTTACATGTGTTAAAACTTGTGTTGGAGAAAGTGTGCAGGAGCTGGGTGGTGGGCAGTGGTTGGGGGTACAGGAAGCTGGGCAGGGTACAGGGCAGGAGGTGGTTGTGTACCAGGAGCCAGGCAGTGGGGACTCCAGAATCCTGGTTACCACAGTCAGTGCCACATCTTGAGCTTACTGGGTGGCCGCCTGCCAGTGGTGTTGAGCCAGTGGGGGTACCTGGCACCTGGGGAACTGCATCAGCGGCTGGTACACCAACCTGAGCCCTATGGGCAGATGCTGAGAGATGCTGGCCGTGAGTTGGACCTCTCTTTCACCTCAGGGCAGAAGACAGCAGTGTTGACTCCCTTGGATGTGCTGGATGCCACTGTGGATGTGACTGCCAGAAGTGAGGATGTGGCACACTATAGGGGTCTGTCTGTGCTTTGTACTTTGTTTACTTACTTTCTGAGGGCCTGCTAGAATGGGGGATGGGGAGGAACCCCACCAAGGCAGGACCAGGGGGGCAGGCAGGAGAGCCTGTTTGTGTTCCCAGGAGTCCTGTACTATTCAGAAACTACTGCCAAGCAGGGTAAGACCTGGGTAAAGTTCTGGAGGCTTCCGATGGAGCAGACTGTTCCTTAGACAGTAACACCAGTAAGGATCGCAGGCTTGCAGACCTCTCTCTCCAGAAGCTGCCCTTGTCAGAGCTCTGCCCTTTGGAAATGAAGAAATAGTTCCCCAGATCCGTGTGGGGAGGCGGGTACTGGTCGCAGTCCCTGCAGCAGCTTTCCTGGCTGCTTTCCTGGGGAGTCTCCCTGAGGAGCCTGTCATGGAGCGAAACCTGCCTGCTGGTCTTGCCGTTGTCTATAAATTGGACAAGAACTTGAAGCCCATTGAGCTCATGTGTTCCTGAGAGCCCAGTAGACCGGGCCTAGAGCTGTGGGAATGTGACAAGGTCAAGAAGGGAAGACAAGCAGGCCGCCTGTATTCCAAAGAGCACCTTCCCTGTCATCCCATTCCTCTGCGCCTCTGTCCTGTCCCTGGGCTCAGGCAGTCCTCTCACTGAATGCAGCTGGAGGCGTCTTAAGTAGTGGAAGGAAGCTGGTGGCTCCCATCTGCATTGTAGCCATGTTGTCTCTACTACTTTCACAGTCTTGTCAGAATGGCAGCTCTGGGGCACAGGTCCTCAGTCCAAGCCCAGGGAAGGTGCCTCTTGTCCAAGAGAGCTGAGGTGGGAACTCTGGGGACTTGGCTAGTGCTTTGTTTACTTACTTGCTGAGGACCTGCTAGAGTGGGGGAGGGGGAGGAACCTGGCCAAGGCAGGACCAGTGAAGAGAGGCAGCGAGGAGAGCCTCTTTGTGTTCCCAGGAGTGCTGTACTATGCAGTAGTCAGGTCACTGTCTGGGTGGTGGGAGGGGGGCAAAGGGGAACTCTAGTCATGCCAGTGGGGGATGAATGTAACCTGCATGGTGATTTAAAACAAACAACTACAGTCATGCATCACTTAATGACAGGGATGTGCTCTGAGAAATGCATCGCTGGAAAAACCAGAGAGCAAAATTATAGAAACCTGCTCCACACCTGGGCTCTGTGGTACAGCCTGTGGCTCCTACGCTACAAGCTTGTACAGCATGGACTGTGCTGAATCCTGTAGGCATTTGTAATGCTTGGGTAAGTGTTTGAGTATCTAAACATAAAAAAGGTACAGTCAAAGTACAGTATTATAATCTTACGGGACCACAGTGGTATGTGTGGTCCATGGTTGACCAAAACAGTGGTATGTGGCGCGTCCTATATTTCCTCCCTGACACCCCAGAGGAGCTGGTTAGAGAAGGTTGGGTACATTTGCTTTAACCAAAATAAGACAAAAACCTTTCTGGGGGATTCTGATGGCTGTTGAAATGGTCCTGGATATGGTCAGCGGAAAAGAAACCATTCCTCACACCAAGGAGGATAAGCACCTTGCCTTCTAAGGGACAGGACTTTGTTTTGCTGTGTATTTTAGGTAAGATTCTCTTTCCTATTTTCCTCATAATACAATGAGACATAAATGAGAAGCATAATCCAAAGCAAGGCATTAAAGAGAGATATTAAAAGAGAGGAACAGATTACTGTCACATTTCCATAATTGTGCAAAACAAGTTTGGGTCTTAATTGCATGTCATTCATTTATTATACCAATCTAGAAAAAAAAGATTTAGTAGTTTTACTCAAAATGAGTACTGGGCCCAAGTGGCAGGACCAACCAACTGTAACATGATTCAGAAATCAGTGAAAGACACACTTGGACATGATTAAGGGGCATTTCACTGCCATAAAACATGAAGCAGCAGAGGGATTCCAGAACACATTCTCAAGATGTATTTGGTGATTGACTGACTGAACGAATATCCTGTTCTTGGGCTTTCACTTATTGTCCAGATACTCATTTGGTGCCTCCTGTGGTCCATGCTCAGTTATAAAGTGCTCAGGATGAGGATGTTTGCTAGAAAGCAAAGTTTTGCCCTCTTGGTACCTGGAGCTAACTACCACATGTGTGCTGATGACTCACTCCTATTAATAGATCCCCTCTCTTGCCTGAGACCCAGGCCCGAGGTCCAGCTGCCCAGCATGGAGAGTCAGTGAGAGCACATGGCTTCCCAGCCTGCTTGTCCTCACACACATAGCTCTGCTTTGGGGTAGCTATTGGAGGGTCATTAGAAGCTCCCTGCAGCTCTGCTTCTCAAGAGTTCTGTTCAGAGCAAGTTTTTATGGAAGACTGATCGGAGAGTATGCAGCCAACCCATTCCCTGGGAGAGTGGTTTTGAATCTTTTGTGAGTTAGGGACCTCCTTAAAAATCTAAAGAAATCATAAGAAATAGCATAATGAGCATTTGTATACCTAATCCTGAGTTGTACCCCACATCTTTAAGAAGCAAAAAAAAAAAGAAAGAAATCTTAGGAAATAGAGGTCTGAGCCCTTGTCCCAGGTACTCTAAACCCTATCTTTTTTGTTGTTGTTGTTGTTGATCTGGAGTCTCGCTCTAACTCCCAGACTGGAATGCCACCACAGTCTTGACCTGCTGGGCTCAGGTGTTCCTTCCACCTCAGCCTTCCAAGTAGCTGGAACTGCAGGTGTGCGCCACCTCACCTGGCTAATTTTTTGATTTATTGTAGAGACGAGGTCTCGTCAGGTTGCCCAGGCTGGTCTTGAACCCCTGGACTCAGGCAATCCTCTTGCCTTCACCTTCCAAAGTGCTGGGATTACAGGTGTGAGCCACCACACCGGGCTAATTTACAAATACTTTTTTTTTTTTGAGTTGGAGTCTCACTCTGTCACCCAGGCTAGAGTGCAGTGGCCGCTCCTGGCCACCGCAGCCTCGACCTGCTGGGCTCCGGCGATCCTTCCGCCTCAGCCTTCCAAGTAGCTGGAATTACAGGCGCGCGTTACCACGCCCGGCTAATTTTTTGATTTATTGTAGAGATGAAGTCTCGCTTGCCCAGGCGGGTCTCGAACCCATGGGCTCAGGCAATCCACTCACCTCAGCCTCCCAAGGAGCGGGATTACAGGCTGAGCCACCGAGCCCGGCTTGGATTTCCTTTAAGTTAGCTCCTGTGTCCTTCGACATCATTATTGCCATCATCCTTACATTCTGGGTCAACAAGATGTTCCAAGTTAATTTGGTAATTTCCGGAATCAGCTTTTTCTTTAAGACGTCCCAACCCCAAGCTCTTTGAAAAGTTACTAAGCCGCGCAGCTCTTATATTCCTCTGCTTTCTGCCCGCAGACGGAACCACAGAGCCCCGGATCTCTGATCCGGAACAGATCAGCGGCCTAACCTCTTCCGGTTGGAGCCGGAAGTCCTTCCGAGAGAGGCGGCTCCGTGTCAGGTGACCAGAGTTCGCGTAGGAGGGGTCGTAGAGCCTGCTTAACAGATTGACGCGGCGGTGGTACTGTCAGGTTGGCCAACAGAGAGATAAGCTGGGCGGCTGGCGGCGTTAACTGCGTGGAGGCAGGTATGTGAACGGCTCAGGTGGCGACAGGGGCCGTAGAGGTTGGGGGACGGGAGAACCCTGTTTCGCCTTCCCAGGGCTCGCGGGCTATTACAACTGAGCCCAGGGGCCCAGAGAGAGAAAGCCCCGCCCTGCCTTGGGCCGTCAGCGCCAGAAGAGAGGTCAGGCTGGCGTTGTGGTCTTCCGTCCCATGGCTACAGGTTGGGGAAACTGAGGCCTTGAGAAAGGGAAAAACTCTCACGAGCTCTCTTTTCCGTACTGGGGCTCGCATTGATTCCGTGCGGGTCGCCTCTCTTACGTGGTAGTGCATGTAACGAGTTTGCTCTGAGTGAGAAGGCAGAGGCCGGGGTGCGTGGTGAACAGAGTAGCGCAGGGAGTACGGGGCCCGGGTTGGAGACTTTGCCACCGACAGCCAGTTGTTCTGGGCTAAATCCCTTCCCTGTGCTGGGCCTCCGTTTTCTCATTTGTAAAAGGGGAAGCGTTTCTCAAAATACGGTTCTTAACACCATCTGCTTTGAAATCCTCTGTGATGCCGGCTTTACAGTGCGGGACTCAAATCAGACATCTGGTTTAGAATCTGGGTGGGAATTTGGGAAACTGCGATTTGAACTTTGTCTAGGAGATCCTGTACATACAGATGTTTGAAGCCCATTGGTCTTCAGTGCTTTCCTGCTTTACCTGATATCCATTCTTCACATTGAGGCAGCTGGATTCAGTTCAGGAACTTTTAAAGATCTGGATTGTTTAGTTCAGAAAAGAGAGCGCTGGAAGGGAACGTTTTTAAAAACTGAAAACATTGTTAATGACGAAGAGGGCTTCCACTTCATCACTGAGGCTGAAAGAGGCAGAACTAGGATTAACAGTTGGATACTACAGGAAGACAAGATTTTTACTTAATAGGAGAACTTAAATGGAAGAATCACCAGAGGTGGCTAGCGTGGAATGGATTGCGTCCAAAGGCGTGCCTCCCTATTGAGGGAGGCATACAGGTGTTAGATGGAGGTCCTTTCCAACTTGAAAGTCTCTAAGTACTTACTCAGAATTTTTCTGGTGCTGACTGCTCTCAGAGTAAATGTGACATTTATTTATTTATTTATTTTTGCCGTTTTTTTCTTTTCACCTGTAAATCAGACCAATGCATGTGACCTTATGTAATTAATCTCTTTTTGGTTGTCTTGTGGAACATCCTTTTTCAAGAACTTTGGAATGACCTAGCATGTGATAGAGGCACCTTGAATGTTTGTTGAATGAATAAGTCGACAGGGTCCCATCCCATGGGTTAATATCTTTTTTCTTAGAAAAACTGGGAAATGCCCAAAAGGCGCTGCAGCATCATACTGCAGAATTGCTTCTAATAGTGTTGCAAAAACGTAATGCTCCTTTTGAGTCTCTTCCCTAAACTGCATTGTTTAGGTACCAGCTTCACAATTTTTGCTGTGTACTATTATTAGTTTTCTTTAAATTAACATGCTTCTTTTCTTTCTTTTTTGTTTTGTGCTGTTTTTACTTAGATAGCTTCTTAGTCCTTTCCAAAGCAAAATTATTCATGAAATCACAGGTACAGTATGTTTATTATGAATTTTTTTAATCTGTGCTAAATACATAACCATTAAAATAAAATATTTATCCAAGTTTTGACTGGAAAAAAAAAAAGAAAAACTTGGAAATGGCTCTGAAGACTTTGTGTTTGACCAGGAGAAGCTAGTGAACTCTTTCTATCACACAATTGAGGAGCCTTAGTTGGAAAGGCCCCCTGAGGTTGTTCAGGCCACCCTCTCCTCCCCAAAATGTAAGCCCTTCTTTAATCATCTTTTCAGTAGTGTGTGTATAGATATGAGAAAATTTTTGCAGTCTGTAAACTAGCTTTCCATCCATCATATATATAAAACCAGTTCTCTTACGGGCTTACCAGTTTATCGTCACTTGTATGTTATCTGCAGATGATGCTTTAGCATATCTTTAGTTTTTAATTAAACATCAGATTTTGCCGGGCTCGGTGGCTCAGCCTGTAATCCCGCGCTTTGGGAGGCTGAGGTGAGTGGATTGCCTGAGCCCGCGGGTTCGAGACCTGCCTGGGCAACTTGGTGAGACCTCATCTCTACAATAAATCAAAAAACTAGCCGGGCGTGGTAGCGCGCACCTGTAGTTCCAGCTACTTAGAAGGCTGAGGCGGAAGGATCGCCGGAGCCCAGCAGGTCGAGGCTGCGGTGACCAGGAGCGGCCACTGTACTCCAGCCTGGGTGACTGAGTGAGACTCCAACTCAAAAAAAAAACAAAAACAAAAAAAACCCCAAAAAAACATCAGATTTCCTTATTTTGTGCTTTACAAAACTCCAAGTAAATCGCCTTTTTGACACCTGTTAGGATGCTTAGGAATGCTTATGTTGGCTTATGGACCAGTGGTTCCACATTATGACCCAGTTCTGCTGATTTGTTCCCTCTGTCCCCCATCCCCCAAATGTTGGTGGTGAGCCAAGTTTCTGCCTGTGTGTATGTACTTGTGTATTTGTGTTTCCCAAGATTTAAAAAAAATTGTGAAATGCTTATTCACATGTTATCCAGGTGCTGGGTAAAATGATCTTAATTTGTTGGAATTTTTAAAACTTCTCAATTTGAAAGTTTATTTTTAAGAAGTACCTAAATCAGCGTTTTCCTAAGTATGTTCTTCTGGCCACTCGTCTGAAAAGATATCTTTGAGAAAAGGATTTTATGGTAAACTAAGTTTGGGAAAAGCTATATGCCATTATCCTTCCTTGCAGCTTCTTAGTATATAGTAGCACAATAAAGGCACTTAGAGATCCTGCAGTAAATAAATGTGTTTTATAAACCAGGATAATTGATTCATTTGTTTAATCTAGTGCTGCCACATTTATTTGATATTAAACATTTTTTTAATTGAAGCACACATTGACAAATTGTGATCTAGAGCAGAGGTGTGCATATTAAGCCTGTGAACAGCCGGGCTCGGTGGCTCAGCCTGTAATCTTGTACTTTGGGAGGCTGAAGTGAGTGGATTGCCTGAGCCCACAGGTTCGAGACCCACCTGGCCAACTTGGCGAGACCTCATCTCTACAATAAATTAAAAAAAATTTGCTGGGCATGGTAGCGCATGCTTGTAGTTCCAGCTACTTGGAAGGCTGAGGCGGAAGGATCGCCGGAGCCCAGCAGGTCAAGGCTGCGGTGGCTGGGAGCATGCCACTGCACTCCAGTCTGGGCGACAGAGTGAAACTCCAACTCAAAAAAAAAAAAAGCCTGTGAACAAAATCTGCTATTACTGCTTGTTTTTGTATGGCCTGTAAGCTAAGAATGATTTTTATGTTTTTAAATGGTGGGAAATAAGAGAATAGTATTTCATGATATGTGACAGTTATAGGAAAATTAAATTTCAGTGTCTGTTTCAGTTACACCTACTTTATATTGTCTTTGGCTACGTTAATGCTACATCAGCAGAGTTAAGTAGTTGCCCCAAAACCATAAGGTCCACAAAGTGTAAAGTATTAACTGTATGGCCTTATACAGAAAAAAAATCTGCCAGCCTTCACCCTGCATCATGCACATTGTTTTTTAACTTTTTTTTTTTTTTTTAATAATTTTAGACTTACAAAAACTTGCAAAAATAATTCATAGACTTCTGGTATACCCTTCACCTCACTTCCCCTAATGTTAACTTTGTACATAACTATATTAAAATGACCTAAACATAAAATTTAACATTGATACGATACTACTAATTAATCTAGAGACTTTATTCAACTTTTGCCGTTTGTCCTACTGTCATTTTTTTGTTCCAGGACCCCAATCCAAGATCACGCATTGCATTTAGTTGTTAAGTCTCCTTAGTCTTTTCCAATCTGGGACAGTTCCTCTGTCTTTTTTTATCTTTAATGCCTATATATCTTTGAAGATGACTGGCCAATTATTTTCTAGAATGTCTCTCAATTTTTTTGAGGTACAATTTGTATGCCATAAAATTCATCATTTAAAGTGTGCAATTCAGTGGTTTTTAGGATGTTCACAAGGTTGTACAATCATTACCACTAATTCCAGAACATTTTATTACCTCAAAAAGAACCCCTGAACATGTTAGCAGTCATTCTCTATTCATTCCTCTTTTCATCTCCTGGCAACCACTAATCTCTTGTCTGTCTCTGGATTTGCCTATTCTGGACATTTAATATAAATGGAGTCATAGAATATGTGGCCTTTTGTATCTGGCTGCTTTTATTAACCCTTTGCACTTGGAGACATATCGCGGATCACCTAGTAGCAACTTGACTGCACTTTTCAAAATAGTTAAAAACGAATTACTTCATGTTAAATAGTATAGTGTTGGAACCAGTTATTTTATTGTAATGATATTTGGCTTATTATGGAATTTTGTACATTGAGGAACTTACTTAGGACAAAAAAAACTTATATTTTTCTAACTTGTGGTAACATGTGAAACAGTCACTGACATGCATTGCAGATTAATTGATATGTGTTGTGCAATAGTAATTTGTTTGACCTCTTCCACCTGCTGTTTTTCTATTTGGGCAGACAATGCAGTCTCGTTTTCTTCCTCCCACATTAATAATATGTAATGTATTGTCCAGTCTGTGTGCCACTGTGAAAGCACTTCATACATTCTCTTTCTACATAATGCCAGCTGATTTTTTAAAAATGTATATCTCAGTATATATTCCATCTCTTTATTTGCTTTTTTGTGCAATTTGAATGGCAAACTTCAAGGAAACATACATTTTTGAAAAATTTGCACTGGTATAAGTTTGTCCTGTGTAATCACCAGCAATATTTTTTATGTCCCCTGAGAGAGGACATCAAGTGGTTTGCTAGATTTACACTGTCCTCTCAGAGGAAACACCTGAGTGCAAAGGGTTAAGCTTAATGTTTTCAAGCTTCATTAATATTGTAGCCTGTATCAGTACTTCATTCCTTTTTATTGCTCAATAGTATTTCACTGAGCCACATTTTGTTTATCCATCAGTTTGACATTTAGGTTGTTTCCACTTTTTGGTAACTGAATAATGCTGCTTTGTTCGTTCATGTACAAGTTTTTGTTTGAACATATTTTCAGTTCTCTTGGATGTATACCTTAGAGTGGAATTGCTGGGCCATCTGGCAACTCTATGTTTAACTTTTTTTTTTTTTTTTTTGAGTCAGTGTCTTGTTGTGTTTCCCAGGCTAGAGTGTAGTGGCACAGTCATGGCTCACTACAGCCTTGACCTCCTGGGCTCAGGTGATCCTTCTGCCTCAGCCTCCCAAGTAGCTGGGACTACAGGTACACGCCACCATGCCTGGGTAATTTTTTTGATTTTTTTATAGAAACATGGTCTCACTATATTGCCTAGCCTGGTCTTGAACTTCTGGGCTCAAGCAGTCCTACTACCTCGGCATCCCAAAGTGCTGGGATTATAGGTATAAGCCACCACACCTGGTTCTATGTTTAACTTTTTTGAGGAACTGCCAAACTTTTCCATAGTGACTGCACTCTTTTACATTAGCACTAACAGTTTATGAGCGTTCCAGTTTCTCTACATGTTCTCCTCAGCACTTGTTTTTGCCCATTTAAAAAAATTATATTCATCCTAGTGGGTGTGGAATGATAGATAGATCATTGTGGTTTGGTTTACATTTTTCTAATGACTGATGATGTGAACATCTTTTCATGTGTTTATTGCCCATCTGTATATCTTATCTGGAGAAATGTCTGTTCGTATTCTTTGCCTATTTTGTGATTGTGTTGGTTTTTGTTGTTGTTTGTTTGTTTTTGAGTCAGAGTCTCACTCTGTCATCCAGGCTGGAGTGCAGTGGCACACTAATGGCCACTGCAGCTTCAACCTGCTGGGCTCAGGTGATCCTTCTGTCTCAGGTTCCCAAGTAGCTGGGACTACAGGCATGCACCACCACACCCAGCTAATTTTCTGATTTGTTGTGGAGGTCTCACCAATTTGCCCAGGCTGGTCTCGAACCCATTGGCTCACTCAATTCTCTTGCCTCCGCTTCCCAAAGTGCTGAGATTACAGGCATGAGCCACTGTGCCTGTTGGTTATTTGTTATCATGTACAGTTTTGAATGTAAATATTGAATGTAAATATTGAAAAAGTATGTAGATCCCCTGAAACCCTTGTAGTGAATAATAGAGAAATAACTCAGAGTGAGCTGAACTGTAGGATCTGAGACAATGTAAGTAATGCCCTGATCTGAATGTTGTTGGATTAGGACATGCAGAAGCATAGGGTAAATTGTCCATTTGAGGCTGCTGAACTTATAGAGCTCGGCTCAACCCCAACCACTTCTGATTATGCAGAGTTGGAATGGCCATGATCAAGTGAAAGTAGCACTACTTATGTCCAGAAACTGCATCATCGGCAAAAATGTGATAAGAACACTCAAAAATCCTTCTGTTTGGGAGCTACTTTGGCGTTTGGTTACAGGAGGGCATAGAGGAGCCAGTAGTAGTTTGGAATGCTCAGACCTGGTGATGGTCTTGGACAGCTAACTGCTCATGGCTACAGAATTACCAGTGCACCTAGACCTGTCTTGACCCCAGGCCTATCTTGACCCCACAGTACTTGGCTATAACCAGACCATCTTGGGCATGTACTTTAAAACAAACAAGTCCAGTAATTTAAATTGTGAAAGTAATATATGCTCATTTTGGAAAATACAGAAAGGCTCCCCCTCTAATCATCCCTAGCTCCAGTGTCTAAAGAGAGCATTTGTTGTGGTTGCTATATTTTCTTGTTTTCTGCCACCAGGCACATTTTTTAAGTGGTTGGAATTATTCACTGCACACAGTTCTATATCTTGCTTTTTCCTACTAATGTGTCAATGCTGAAGGGAAAAAAAAAACACATTTTAATGTTAATGTCTCTATGTTTTTGCCAGTCCCTTCTGTAAGCATTACTTCTAATGCCTGCATAGACTTCCACTTTCTTAACCATTCATTCAATAAGTCAGTAAATCTTAATGTGTAGATATAATGTATATAAGGAATGCTCAGCATGTTGTTGTTGTTTTTTAAAGATGTGAGATACAATTCAGGATTAGGTATACAAATGTTCATTATGCAGGTGCCCTTGTTGCAATCCTGCCCCCTCACACCCTCCCCACCGCAGTTTCCCACTACTGCCAAACCTTTTCTTATGGTATTATGATAATTGATCAGGGTCCGCTTATGAGTGAGAACTTGTGATACTCAGTTCTTTGTTTCTGTGATAGATCACTCAGTATTATAGACTCAGGTAAGGCCATCCAGGTTGCTGTGACGTTCATAATTTTGTCCTTCTTTATGGCTGTGTAATATTCCATTGTGTATATGTACTGCTTTTTTTTTTAATCCAGTTCGTTTTTGTTGTGCAGCCTGGTTGGTTTCATGTTTTTGCTATTGTGAATAATGCTGCAATAAATATACATATGCAGGTATCTTTTTCTTAGTGTGATTTTGAGTTCCTATGGCGCTTTTCCCAGTGGGGGATTGCAGGGCTGTGTGGAAGGTTGATTTTTAGATCTTTTAGGAATCGCCAAACTATTTTCCACAGAGGTTGTATTCGTTTACACTCCCACCAACAGTGTAGAAGTGTTCCCTTTTCTCTGTATCCTCTCCAGCATCTGTTGGTTTTTGTGTACAATTCTTGATCAAAACCCCAAGTGCCCATGCCATAAGAGATAAGACAGAGAAGTGGGACCTCATCAAACCAACAAGCTTCTGCAAAGCCAAAGAAACCATCAAGAGAACAGGGAGACAGCCCACAGACTGGGAAAAAATATTTGCCAGCTATATGTCTGACAAAGCCCTAACATCTAGGATCTACAAGGAACTCAAATGTGCCAAAAAGAAAAAAACCAAACAGCCTCATTACAAAATGGGCAAAAGATATGAATAGATACTCCTTAAAAGAAGACATGTGAGCAACCAACAGATACATGAAAAAATGCTTAGCCTCATTAGTCATCAAAGAAAGGCAAATTAAAACCACACTGAGATACCATCTAACACCAGTCAGGATGACCATCATCAGTAACTCAAAAAAGCATGTTCTTAATAGGGTGGAAATGTGGTTTTGATATTTTCTTAAAAACTTTTTTTTATTGTGGTAAAATATAACATAAAATTTACCATTCACAATGTTGTATAACACCACGAGTACTTATTTTCAAAACTTTTTCATTACCCCAAACAGAAACTCTGTACCCGTTAAGCAATAACTTCTTTCTCTCCCCCCTCCATTTCCTGGTAACCTCTAATCTAGTTTCTGTCTCTATGAATTTGCCTATTCTAAATATTTCTAATAAGGAAATAGAACAATATATGACCTTTTGGGGGAACATGAGTGTCCCCCCCAATTTTTTTATTTTGGTAAAATACACATAACTTAAAATTTACCATTGTAAACATTTAAAAGTATTCAGCTTAGTGTGTTAAGTACATTTATATTGTTGTGGAAACATTACCACCTTTTATCTCCAGAACAGTTTTCATTTTGCAAAACTGACATTGAGTAACTCCGTGTTTTCTCTTCCCCTCAGCAGCTGCCAACCACCATTCTACTTTCTATCTCTATGATTTCAACTACTCTAAGTACCTCATATGAGTGGAATCATATAGCATTTTTTTGTTTGTTTGTTTAAGTTGGGGTCTTGCTGTGTTGCCAGTGCTGCTCTTGAATTCCTAAACTCCAGCGATCTTCCTGCCTTAGCCTCCTCACAGCTTAGCTGTGATTACCAGCACACGCCCTGGCTTAGTATTTGTCTTTTTGTGACTATTTACATTGTAGCATGTGTCAAAATTTCCTTTTAAAGCTGAATGCTATCCTGTTGAATATATATGGCACATTTTGCTTATCCATTATGATAGACACTTGGGTCGCTTCCCTGTTTTAACTATTGTGAATAATGCTGCTATGAACATGGATAGACAAATACCTCTTTGAGACCTTACTTTCAACTCTTTGGGTACATACCTAAAGTAGAATTGCTGGATCATATGGTAATTGTTTTAAATTTTTGAGTAACCTCCATGCTGTTTCCACAGCTGCTGTACCATTTTACATTACCACCAACAGTACACAAGGGTTTCATTTTGCTACATCCTTGCCAAAACTTGTTATTTTCTGATTTTTTTTTTATAGTAACCATCCTAAGGAGTGTGGAGTTGTATCTTGTTGTGCTTTTGGTTTGCATTTTCCCAATGATTTTTGATATTGAGCATCTTTCCATGTGTTTATTGTTCATTTGTATCTCTTTACGCCTTCTTTGGAGGAATGTCTATTCAAGTCCTTTGCCCCCCACCCTTTTTTTTTGAGTTGGAGTTTCACTCTGTCGCCCAGGCTGGAGTGCTGGGCTCAGGCGATCCTTCCACCTCAGCCTTCCAAGCAGCCAGAACCATAGGCACGTGCTACCACATCCAGCTAATTTTTTGATTTATTGTGGAGACAAGGTCTCACCATGTTGCCCAGGCTTGTCTTGAACCCACAGGCTTAGGCAGTCCTCTTGCCTTGGCCTCCCAAAGTACTGGGATTATAGGCTTGAGCCACTGCGCCTGGCCTCCTTTGCCCATTTTTGAATTGGGTTGTTTTTGTTTTGAAGTATTAAGAGTTTTCTATATACTCTGGATATTAATCTTTTATTAGATGCATGATTTGCAAACATTTTCTCCCATTCTGTGAGTTGCCATTTTACTCTAGTGATGGTGTCTTTGGATGCACACAGTTTAAAAATTTTAATAATATTCCATTTGTCTGCTGATTTTTCTTTTTTTCACCTGTACCTTTGGTGTCATTCCAAGAAATCATTGCTGGAGATGTAGTTTTTATAGCAGCGACCACGTGGCTTCTGATTTAAGATTCTTAGAGGTGGCCCTAATTGCTATCTGGCTGTCATACCCTACTTCTCTACTCTTTACATCTGCTGAAGATGACATGGGTCCATCTTTTCATTACATTGGTCAGTGGGAACAAAGCACCTGAGTGGTGGGCTTTTGTCCCTTCTCTGGTCTAGGGACACGCAGAGATCAGAATTGAGCCAGGTTGTGCCTACTTCTGTGTAAATGGCCTAGGGGACTGGCTGACCATTCAATCCTGGGACCAGTTGCCAGGTGGATTCCCATGGTAGTCTCTATGTCATCTGATTGTTTAATATTCACTCTCTCGGTTGCTTCTCAGAAGTGCCTTGTGATATAGACACAGGGAGACTTTTTAAAACATTTATTTAGTTTTGAGACAAGGGTCTTGCTATGCTGCCCAGGCTGATCTTGAACTCCTGTACTCGAGCAGTCCTCTTACCTCAGCCTCCTGAGTAGCTGGGGTTATGGGCCTATACCACCGCACCTGGCATGGTGGGAGTTTTTGAAGATGGGTGGTTTTCTGAATACAGGAGTAAATCCTTGACAAAGCCCAAGAAAGCTTCTTATTTTTTCTTAACACTGTCATCTCACTCAGCCTGTAATCCTGCACTTTGGGAGGCTGAGGTGAGTGGATTGCCTGAGCCCGTGGGTTTGAGACTGCCTGGGCAACTTGGCGAGACCTCGTCTCTACAATAAATCACAAAAATTAGCTGGGTGTGGTAGTACGCGCCTGTAGTTCCAGCTACTTGGAAGGCTGAGGCGGAAGGATCGCTGGAGCCCAGCAGGTCGAGGCTGCAGTGGCTGGCAGCGGCCACTGCACTCCAGTCTGGGTGACAGAGTGAGACTCCAAATCAAAAAACAAAACAAAACAAACAAACAAAAAAAACCCACTGTTATCTCTGCTGAGTTATCCCCAGTTGCAGATGAGGACACTGGCTTAGTGAGTGGCAGAGCTAGGCCTCAGACTAAACTCTCTGGCCCCAAATTGCTCCTTTCACTGTGTTATACTAGAAATTCACGGCCTTTAACTGAGGTCTGTCCAGGCTGAAGAACTTTTCTTTAATATAATGTTTTTCCCCAGCTTTATTAGTTTGAATTGAAAGTGACAGATTCCCATAATTCATTCACATACATTTATCAAACATGTATTCCCTGTCAGGCAGTGTGCTGTTGCCCCTAGGAGGTAACTCACTAGAGTGGGAAATAGCTTAGTGAATAATTAATCTTCTGGATGAGTAGTGTTATCTCTAATAGAGGTAGGCACCAATTTGGGAAAGCTTGAATTTTCTTCTGGTTGCAGATCCCTGATTTTTTTTTTTCATTTGTTTAAGAGTTTGGGGCAATACTTATTTTTTTTTTAAAGTATTGACTCTAAAACAGTTATGTAACTTTTCCGGTTCTGAAAAACATAATCACTGAAGATTGTTTTTAATCTTGTAGGACATTGTACTGATTTTCTACAACGTTAGTTGGCTAGATTGATTCCTATTGACTTGGGCAGCTCTAAGTGTTCTTGGCATCAGATCTGTCAACCCATATACATTTATGAGGTGCCTGGCCCTGTGCTGAGTATGGCACTTGGAAGCTGGGTCTGAGCTTGAGGAAACATAAGAACGTATCACTGAGGTGCCATCTGTTAAGCACATTGGCTTGGGGTTAGGAAGCTTTGCTTCTGACTGGCTCTGTGACCATGTCAAGTGACCTGACTACTCTGAACCTTAATTTAACATCCCAAGGGATGCCAATGTGGATACAGTAGTGTTTACCTCAAGGCAGACTGTAAAGATTAAATGGGATAATTCATGTAAAGGGCCGAGCAGAGTTTTAGCTGATGCTATTCATAGTGATAAGAAATATAGGCCGGGCCTATAATCCCAGCACTTTGGAAGGCCAAGGTGAGAGGATTGCCTGAACCCATGGGTTTAAGACCAGCCTGGGCAACTTGGTGAGACCTCATCTCTACAATAAATAAAAAATTAGCCGGGCATGGTGGCGTGTGCCTGTAGTTCAGCTACTTGGAAAGGCTGAGGCGGAAGGATCACCTGAGCCCAGCAGGTTGAGGTTGCAGTGGCTGTGAGCATGCCACTGCACTCTAGCCTGGGCAACAGAGTGAGACTCCAACTTAAAAAGAAAAAGAAATATAGTAAGTGACCCTTGATTTTAACACTTTTGGGGGAAATATGACTTTATTTGGGTCAAACTGTGTCCCATTCTAGATTTCCTCTCAGCACATAAACATATACAGTTTTGATGTCTCATCTACTCTTCCTTCAAGGAATGATGCTCATTCAAAAAGGGAAGTGACTCATTCATTTAGCAGATTAACCAAGTACTTGCTGATTGCATGGTTCTAAGGTGAATATAAAGAAGCAGTACACCTTAAGTTTACAAGGGAAGAGGGCTAACATTTCTTATCTATGTGCCAGGTACTGTGCTAGCCCCTTACTGTTTTATCTCTCTAATTCTTACAACTATCTTGTGAGGAAAGTAATAGCTCCATTTTCACAGATGTGTAGAACAAAGGCTCAGAGAGAAAATAACTTGTCTGAAGTCACAGAATAAGTGACAGAGCTGAAATTTGAACGTAGAACCCTCATGTTCCTCTGTGTCATGAGGAAAAACAGTTTTAAAGAAAAACAGTTAATGAACATCTTAAGACAGTGATATAAGGGATGACAAAAGGCAGTGTCTTGGATAACCCTTAAAAGTTTGTGCCAGTGTAGTCCAGATCCCATTTCATCTCTTTTTAAATGAAATCTGGTAATTTTTAAGAAAAATAATTGAAACTTAAATCCCAGCAAATAAACAAAATACCCTTTGGATTCAGAAATAGTGGAAGAAAATGTGAAAAAGCAAAAATGCCTAATACTAGAATCCCTACTCAAATATGTATTGTAGTTGGAAATTGTATCTCTAGGGCCTGACACATGTGTGGAGCATAATGGATCTTAAAAGCTAATTAGTGAGTGAATTAGTGAATTTAAACAGTCTTCCCATGTTGCCAGAATGTTATCTATCATGTGGATGTGCTAGTTTGCTTATCCAGGGAATGGGAGCTGGAAGGGGAGAGAGAGAAATGTAAAAATCATGGATCCCTTTGGAAGGTTAAGCAGATCTGGGTTGTAACCTAGTAGGGACTGAGAGCTAGGCAGGCTAGGGTGGAAGGACACTAGAAATCTAAGGCTTTTCTTCTTGCCTCAGTCCAGACCCTTGCTGCCTTATGATACCTATATGTGCCCGGTCTCCAGCTACACTGAACTTAGCACAGTGAATTGTCTACTTGTCCAGTGTGCTGTGTCTACCTTCTCCCTAGAATCTCCTGCCCTCAGATACTGTATACACACTTCTGTTGGTGCCCAGTACACTGGGTTGCCTTGTTGGTTTACTTGTCTAGTTCCCTTTAGACTGAAACATTTAATCTGTGTATACTGGAAGCCTGGCAAATAATAGGATCTTTAATAAATCTTTGACTATAGGAATGGAATTGGTTGAGTAGATAGGGAGATTAGAGGGTACCAGAGCAAAGGACTAGTGTAGCCCCAAGGAAAATAAGCCAGTCCTCTCAGCCTTCTCTTGTCCTTCTGGCCCTGAAAGGCCATTTAAGCCCTTGGTCCCATATTTGAGGACCAGGTGTCTGTGGGCTACCCTAGGGATCTAGACACCATTTAGACTCTAAAATTTTAGAGCTGGTTTCTGTGTGTTCCAAGTTCTAATCAGCTTACTCAGTTTTTCTTCCACTCCAACCTTCTGTGAGTGTGACATAGACATTCTTGGAATGCAGGTCCATTCTCTGCCTATGTGTGGTCTGGCAGCAGTCTAATGAGCAGCACAGGTAGGCATGCCAAGGCTCCTGGCAGAAAGCTTCCGTATGAATAAGCATATGCCTGCAGGAACAAGACCCCTGCTGGGATCAGGCCAGATATTTATCACCAAAATAGGTAATCCTTATAAGTAAGATTAGCATTTCTAGGTGCCTCTGCATACCTTGGTCCAAGAATTCTTAGAGTTAAAGGGGCAGAGAAAGCAAGCATAGCATGAACTCCTACAGCTCTCTAGTATGTGAGAACTGAACATAAGAATGCTACTAAGAAATTTCTTCATGAGGTTGAGTTTCCTGGTGGTTCCTGCAGGAATACTCAGTTCTCACGTTCTCTCACTTCCTGTGAGGGTGGGTCAGGGCAAGGGAACCAAAGGCCAACCCTGGGAAAGTATTAATAATAGGAGTGAGGATGTTGGGTCAGTCAACTTCAGCTGCCAGGCTCTGCATTCCTAAGGGATCATAAATACTGCAAATCTGCCTTAGTCCCAGCATCATATATGTCGCCATGGCTATCTCAAAGTTACGAATGCTTTTTTTTTTTGAGTTGGAGTCTTACTCTGTCACCCAGGCTGGAGTGCAGTGGCATGCTCATGGCCACCACAGCCTTGACCTGCTGGGCTCAGGCGATCAATCCTTCTGCCTCAGCCTCCAAATAGCTGGAACTACAGACGCACGCCACCACGCCTGGCTAATTTTTGTGATTTATTGTAGAGACGAGGTCTCACCAAGTTGCCCAGGCTGGTCTCGAACCCCCGGGCTCGGCAGTCCTCTCGCCTCAGACTCCCAAAGTGCTAGGATTTCTGGCTAAGCCACCGTGCCTGGCCAGGAATGCTTTTTAATTTTATTTTATTATTATTTTTTCTCTTTTAATTTTTATTTTAAAATTGTGGGGTACAATTCAGGGTTAGGTATATAAATATTCATTGTGCAGGTACCCTTATTGATGAGGTGTGCCCCCTCTTCCCCAGGCAGATATCGACTACTGTCAATCCCACCTCCCCACCCACCCCCACCCTCCCCCACCTCCCAGGAATGCTTTTTAAAAAAAAATTTTTTTTTTGAGTTGGGCTCTTACTCTGTGGCCCAGGCTGGAGTGTAGTGACATGTTTCTGGCTTATTGCAGCCTCAACTTCCTGGGCTCAGGTGGTTCTTCTGCCTCAGCCTCTCAAGTAGTTGGGACTACAGGTGTGTGCCACCATACCGGGCTAACTTTTTAATTTTTTGTAGAGATGAGGTCTTGCTATGTTGCCCAGGCTGGTCTTGAACTCCTGGCCTCAGTGATCCTCCAGCCTCAGCAAAGTGCCAGGATTACAGGCATGTACCACAGCACCTGGCCAGGAATGCTTTCTAAAAGTAGATGTGAACTTCTTAAATGATCAATTGTGTCTCAGATGGACCAAATGCTGGCTAGCCTGAGATTTCAGCAGACTTGTCCCCAACTTTCTAGTTTACCTGACTTCTCTGTAATCTCTGTGGATTATAGCTGGGGTTGTGCATTTTAAAGGACAGGCCCTGAGGTAACTGCCCCCTTTTTTTTTTTTTTTTTTTGAGTTAGAGTCTCAGTCTGTCTCCCAGGCTGGAGGGCAGTGGCACGCTCCTGGCCACCGCAGCCTCGACCTGCTGGGCTCCGGCGATCCTTCCGCCTCAGCCTTCCAAGTAGCTGGAACTACAGGCGCGTGCTACCACCCCTGGCTAATTTTTTTTTGGATTTATTGTAGAGATGAGGTCTCGCCAAGTTGCCCAGGCGGGTCTCAAACCCACGGGCTCAGGCAGTCCATTCACCTCAGCCTCCCAAAGCGCTAGGATTACAGGCTGAGCCACCGAGCCCACCTACTGCCCCTTTTAAACACTGTTGTGTCCAATATTGCTTTGTGCTTTTGGAAGAGCTCACCCCTTTCTAGAACTGGTTTCCAAAACTCTGTTCATCATAGAATCATCTAAGGTAGAAAGTGGGAGACACATTTTAAAAATATAGATTTTTAGGTCTGACCCAGATCTTATTTAAATCACTAAAGGGGTCTGGGAACCAGAGCTCTAGGGGGTGGGAGGGTACATTGTTTAGGAAAAACAGGCAAACAAAAACACACACACACACAAAACAGGTGAGTTTGATGAAGTCCCTAGTTAAGAATTTTTATAATTATCCACATGCCTTCTTTAGCTTCTGTACTAGACTCAAGAGCCTCAACTTGGTCTTGCTCTTCTTTGTAACCCTTCCACAGTTGGTAGCACCAGACTTCAAATATGGTTGGCATGGGAAAACTGTTAGTTGAATGAATAGATGGTAAGTGATTAATTTATTCTGCACTCATTGCAAAGAGCATGAAAGTTACAACATTGCTGTGAATTTAAGGAAAACAAAGACCAGGTATTTAATTTTGTAAAGCTGCATGTTAATAGGATAACATAAGAGTGAAAAAGAGTATAGCTGTTGTGTTGGGAAGTCTGAATTTGGTCCTATATGGTAGCCTGGGCTTAGGCAAGTCCTTTAACCTCCCTGGTCCAGTGTCCTCATCTATAAAATGGGATGATCAAAAGCAGTGATAGATGTAAATATGCTTTGAAAGCTAGAACATGGATTCAGGTCAGGAGTGACAAATGGCCAGGATAGGGACAGGGCACAGAACCAGCCACAACAAGGTTGCTGTGTGATCAGATCAAAGTTCGTAGGTCCTACTGGAACCAGGAGAGATTTTAGCAGGACAGCAACACAGGTGATACTCAGGTCCCGATTCCCTTTTACTGTCAATCCAGAACCTTTGAGTTTTGGACCACTGTCCCAGTCCTGCTGGGCCCATGTGAGGCTTTGGCAACATTCTTCTGTCCTGCAGATACTCAGTAGACAGTCCCCAAAGGAGGCTGTTCATACCTTCCATGTCACCTTGGTGTGGTGAGGTTCCTGTGCTTGGGACTAGGGAGGAGGTGAGGAGAGAGGAGGCTCCAGGAATGGATGTGCAGCTCTGAGGCCCAAGATATGTTACAAAGAGAAGTTTGTGAGCAGCTGGCCTAGGCATTGACCCAAACCAATCTTGCATGCCTGTCTCCACTCAGCAAATATTTGAGTGCCTACTAGAACGAGACTCTAGAGCCCAGGTAGGGGGCATGTGTCAGTCTACCAAGAATTAGAATGAGAGTGGTGTGGTCCACCTACAGTTGGAATGTGCAGGCCTGTTTCATTGCCTAATTTGCTGCAAGGCTGTCACTTCCTGCAAACCTGAACTGATATGTCACTGTCCCTTGACCATACCTACCGACACCTACTACGACTGGTGTCCCCATATACCTGTGTCTGGGAGCATGGGCCATGCAGAGCTTTGTTGGGTCCAGGCGGTAGACCAGGGTAAGTGGTGTGTATGTACATCTCCTCAGCAGCAACAGCCCCCTTCTACCCTGGTGGCCCCTCCTGGTCACTGTGTTATCTCATGGGGCCAGCTCAGTAGCCCTGTAGGAGGTGTGAGAAAAGGGATTCAGTTTATCACGGAATCTACTAAGATCTACTAAGATCACGGGACAGTCAGTAGTGGAGCCTGGACTTGAACTCAGAGTTTTTCAGGATTGGGAAAAACTTGAATGTTGGGGAAAAAAATTTAAAAATATACTATTAGTCTTTTATCTGATTTCAAAAGTAATACATATAAAAATGTCAGTTTTATAAACTTGGAGGAATTAGAAAGTATAAGTCATTACCCCTGAGCCTCTACCAGTACAGAGATAATCACCATTAACAGTTTGGTATGTTCTTCCACAGTTTTTTTTTTTTCCCTGGAGTTGGAGTCTTACTCCGTCACCCAGGCTGGAGTGCAGTGGTGTGCTCACGGCCACCCCAGCATTGACCTGTTGGGCTCAGGTGATCCTTCCACCTCAGCCTTCCAAGTAGCTGGAATTAATTACAGGCGCGCACCACCACAGCCGGCTAATTTTTTGATTTATTGTAGAGATGAGGTCTTGCCAAGTTGCCCAGGCGGGTCTCGAACCCACAGGCTCAGGCAACCCACTCACCTCAGCCTCCCAAAGCACGGGATTACAGGCTGAGCCACTGAGCCCGGCTGACAATTGCATTTTTTTACACCAATAATAAACAAACAGAAACCCAAACAAGTAGCTGGAATTACAGGCGCGCACTACCACGCCCAGCTAATTTTTTGATTTATTGTAGAGATGAGGTCTCGCCAAGTTGCCCAGGTGGGTCTCAAACCCACGGGCTCAGGCAATCCACTTACCTCGGCCTCCCAAAGTGCTGGGATTACAGGCTGAGCCACCAAGCCGGCCTCTTCTACATTTTAAAAGACATTTCCTAATACTTTAAAATTCATTATTATAACAAATGCAATATATTTACATTTTATAACTTCCTTTTTTTTTTTAAGTAGGAGTCTCACTCTGTCACCCATGCTGGAGTGCAGTAGCATGCTCACAGTCGCTATAGTCTCGGCCTGCTGGTCTCAGGCGATCCTTCCACCTCAACCTTCCAAGTAGCTAGGACTACAGGTGTGCACCATCATGACTGACTGATTTTTTTTTTTTTTTTGAGTTGGAGTCTCACTCCATCGCCCAGACTGGAGTGCAGTGGCCGCTTCCAGCCACCGCAGCCTCGACCTGCTGGGCTCCGGCAATCCTTCCGCCTCAGCCTTCCGAGTAGCCAGAACTACAGGCGCACACTACCAAGCCCGGCTAATTTTTTTTTTTAAATTTATTGTAGAGATGAGGTTTCGCCTGCCCAGGCGGGTCTCGAACCCGCGGGCTCAGGCAATCCACTCACCTCAGCCTCCCAAGGCGCGGGATTACAGGCTGAGCCACCGAGCCCGGCTATGACTGACTGATTTTTAAAAAATTCTTTGTAGAAACGAGATCTCGCCAAGTTGCCTAGACTGGTCTGGAACCCCTGAACTCAGGCAATCCTCTCACTTCTGCCTCTCAAAGGGCTGGGATTACAGGCATGAGCCACCGTACCCGACTTAAAATTTCCTTTTTTAAAATGTTATTGTAGGCCAGATACCACAGTGGCTTATGCCTGTAATCCTAGGTCTTTGGGAGGCTAGCACAGGAGGATTACTTGAGGCTAAGAGTTTGAGACCAGTCTGGGCAGCTTAGTGAGACACTATCTCTACCAGAAATACAAAAATTAGTTGAGAGTGGTGGTGTGTGCCTGTAGTCCCAGCTACTCAGGAGGCGGAGGCAGGAGAATCACTTGAGCCCAGGAGTTCGAGGCTGTAGTGAGCCAACATTGCACCACTGCACTCCAGCCTGGGCAACAGAGTGTGACCCTGTCTCAACAAAAAAATAAAAATGTTATTGTAAAAGGAGTACTTGTTACAAAACACTAAAACAGGATAAGAACATAAAAATTCAAAGTCCACTAACTCTTATTATCCCAGAAATAACTGTTGGTGGTTTGGTGTGTGTCTTCTAGGCATTTTCTTTGTGTGTGTACCTGGGTGTATCACATACATGTATACTTACTTACATACTTTGTTTTCTTGCTCTTCAGTAACCTGACCTTTTTTTTTTTTGAGTTGGAATCTCTGTCGCCCAGGCTGGAGCACAGTGGCACAATCATAGCTCACTGCAGCCTTGAACTCCTGGGCTCAAGTGATCAAGTAATCCTCCCTCCTCAGCCTCCTGAGTAGCTGAGACTACAGGCGAGTGCCACTACACTTGGCTAATTTTTAAAAATTGTTTTGTAGAAGTGGGGTCTTGCTGTATTTCACAGGCTGGTATTGAACTCCTGGCCTCAAGTGATCCTCCCACCTTGGTCTCTCAAAGTGCTGGGATTACAGGCATGAGCCATTATGCCAAGCCTTTTTTAAAAATGTTTGAATTTATTATTATTATTGAAGCAGAGTCTCGCTATGTTGCCCCGGCCGGTCTTGAACCCCCAGCCTCAATCACTCTGCTTACCTCAGCCTCCTAAAGTGCTGAGATTACAGATATGACCACCATGCCAGGCCTATTCTTTCATCAGTGGGTATCACTAGCAGATGAGAATTTGTTTTTAAAAAGTTACACCTGTAATCCCAGCACTTTGGGAAGCCAAGGTGAGGGGATTGCCTAAGCCCATGGGTTTGAGAACAGCCTGGGCAACTTGGTGAGACCTCATCTCTAAAATAAATAAATAGATAGATAGATAGATAGATAGATAGAACAGCCTGGGCAACTTGGTGAGACCTCATCTCTAAAATAAATAAATAGATAGATAGATAGATAGATAGATAGATAGAACAGCCTGGGCAACTTGGTGAGACCTCATCTCTAAAATAAATAGATAGATAGATAGATAGATAGATAGATAGATAGATAAGATAGATAGATAGATAGCTGGGCGTAGTAGCGCATACCTGTAATTCTGGCTACTTGGAAGACTGAGGCAGAAGAATCGCCTGAACCCAGCAGGTCGATAAGCATGCCACTGCATACTCCAGCCTGGGCGATGGAGTGAGTTACAAAAAAAAAAGTTACACAGTATGCTAGGCATGTTGGATTGTGTCTATAATTTCATCTACTCAGGAGGAGTATGGAGGCAGGGTCGCTTGAGGCTAGGCATCTATTTAAAAAGTTTTTTTTTAATTAAAAAAAGTACACAATACCATTATCATACTCAAAAAATGAATAATAATTTCTTAATATCAACTAATACCCTGGCTAAGTCTGAATTTTGTCAGTTATGTCACAAATGCCTTTTTGCAGTTTGTTTGAATCTGGGTTCTGGTGAGATCCACACACTACAAGTGGTTGGTTTGTTTTATATCTCAATCTATAATCCTAGGCCCCTCCCATTCTGTTTATTTTTGTAGAACTTGTGTTATTTGTAGAAAGTCCCACATTCTGAATTTAACTGATTATATCCTCATGGTGTTGTTGAATATATGCTTCTATCCTTCATATTTTCTGTAAATGGGTAATTTGTTTTAGAGGCTTGACAAGAGTCTGTATTTTAAGGCAAAAATGTTTCATTGATGGTGATGTGTACTTCCTGTTGCATCAGGTCTGGAAGCATTGTTAAGATTGATTAGAACAACCTTAGACTTTATGGTTGTCTTTCCACATCTCTATGCATAGTTCTTTTTTTTTTTTACTTTATTTTATTTTATTTTGTTTTATTTTAGAAAGCAGGATTTATTGAGAGGGCAGAAAAGCTCCCACAGTCGGAGGGGACCTGAGGGTGTTGCCTAGTTCTTAATTTTAAAAGACTTTTTTTAAAACAAGGAAATATACATGGGTTGGGTTCTTGGTGTACTTGAGCTGGAAAGATGAGAAAAGGCAGAAATGTGGCCCTTAAAAGCAAACTTTATCTTAAGACAAAGAGAGCAGATGTATATGGAGAGGAGGAAGCACCAGGTCAGGGAGAAAGTCTAGGAGCTGAGGCCAGCATGGCACTGATACTGCCAGCAGCAGTCGGCTGCCCTTCTGGGACATTGCGTAAAATGATGTAACTGAATGAAAAAGTGGCAGTGAGCTGTCCTTCCTGCTTAAGTCACTGAGCTGCTATCGTGGTGAGGGATGCTCATGAGGCAAGAGCTCTGAGACTACCGTGTGGGAAGAAAGGCTTCTGGTTTCTCATACCTTCGAAGCTTAAATCAGGGTGGTCTTCTGGAGCTCCAGTGGTGAGTCCTAAACTCGAGGAGGGGCCACCTGCTTGGGAGACAGTAGGTAAGATGACCTGGCGTGGCATCATCTAAGAGCTGGATGGGGACACCTAGAAGACAAGTTAGTCTAATGCCTCATTTTGCAGATGAGAGAACTATGGCCAGAAGAGGGGAAGGGATGTTCCCAGAACCACCTAGCAAGCTGGAGGCTCAGCTGAGTCTGGCATCCAAGCCTCGAGTTCCTACTAAGAATTTCTGAGGCTGGGTGCTGTGGCTCAATGCCTGTGATCTTGGCACTTGGAGAAGCTGAGACAGGAGGATTGCTTGAGCCCAGGAATTTGAGACCAGCCTGGGCAACATAGCAGGACCTTGTCGCTACAAAAAAAAAAAAAAAAAAATGCCAAGTGTGGTGGAGCATGCCTTTTGCCCCAGCTACTTGGGGGCCTGAGTTAAGAGGATTGCCTGAGCCCAGGAGGTCGAGGCTGCGGTGAGCCATGATTGTCCCACTGCACTCCACCCTGGATGACAAAAGGGGAACCTGACTCAAAAAAAAATTTTTTTTTCTGAGATGATGAGGATGGCCAGTTCAGGTTCCTGACAGATTCTAAATGTGCATCCAGAATTTCTGAGTATCCCTTGGTATTGGTCTCATCTTCCTTGTTCAAATCCTGGCTGGATTCTTTGCCTTGGAGATGTAGTCAACAATCATCTGTTTCTACCAGCAGTTGGTGGCCAACTTGTTCTGTGGTGATACAGTGGTTTGAATACAAACAGGGTATCATGAGTCCCAGTCTCAGCCTCACATTAGTCAGCTAGCCAGGTAACTCAGGCTGCAGTTTCCTAAAGAGATTGGGCCAGATCAAGTTGCTCAAAGCATAGTATGAGTGTGCCAGATGATTACAGGCAGTTTGAGGGCAAATACGTTTTCCTTCATTACATTTATATTTATCTTTCACTTATGATAAATAATACTGGTTTTCCATTTACAGCAGTGACATAAGCCTCCTCTTTAAATGTATTGAAGCTAAAAAGTTGATAGATTTAGACAAAATAAGGTAGGTGCCATTCTAAAATGACAGAAGGAGTGAAAAAGATTTCAATATGGAAGATACTGGACCAGATGACCTTTCGGGTCCTTCCTAGCTTCCTAACCTTTCATAGTTACAAGAATTTCTTTATAGTCTGACATATACTAATTGCAGCCTTCCTGCCTGAGCAGATTCACCTGCCAGAGTTAGAGGACAACCTGAACATTCTATTTAATTGGGCATATATTTATAATCTGGGTTGTTTTTCATGGAAGAATATAAGGACAAGTGAGAGAGGGACCTGGATCCTCTGGAGAACCATTTGGAATCTTCTTTGTATTTTTGCAGTTGGTGTGTCTGTATGATATGTTCTAGACCATGTTCATGAGAAGTTTCTGAGTCATTCTCTGAGTAGTGCCCCATAACTGTTGTCCTCTGTAGCCCTTTGGGAAGTCTCCTAAGGGGTTCAGTAATAATCACCTCTGGAGCTGAGAGAAGATGGGGTTGTTGGCATGGAAACCAGGGGAATGGGCTGCAGAAATGTCTCTCTGCCTTTCAGGATTTCTCTGGGGAGAGTCTTCACTCAGAGCTTCGCTGACAGTTGAGGATGGCAAGCAAGGGGCCTTCGGCCTCTGCATCACCTGAGAACTCCAGTGCAGGTGGGCCCAGTGGGAGCAGCAATGGTGCTGGAGAAAGCGGAGGGCAGGACAGCACCTTCGAGTGCAACATCTGTCTGGACACAGCCAAGGATGCTGTCATCAGCCTGTGTGGCCACCTCTTCTGGTCAGTAACTCTGCAGCCACCACAGAAAACACACTGCCAAGTTTGGAAAGCCTGTGGCCCTGCACAGGTTTGGAGCAGAAGGCTTTCTGCCCGCTTTGGGAATACACTCAGGCCCCAGAGGCAGGAGACCTGGGTTCCCATCCCAGCTTTGCTGCTGATGAGCTGGGTGACCTTGGGAAATTCCTGTTTCTACTCTCGGCTCCTTCTCCCCATCTCTAAAGTAATAATATTCACCATTTGGTGAGCACTTAACTATCTGCCATTTGATGTGCTGAGTCTAGAGGCAGTACAGCATAGTGGTTATGAGGAAGAACTGTGGAGCTAGACTTCTTCTGAATCTGGACTTTGCCACCTTCCTACTGGATGACCTTGGGCAAGGTGCTTATACAGACTTTGCTGTATTTTACAGGGTTGTTTGCAAATATTAAATTACTCTAAATATGTAATAGACTTAGAAAAGCACATAGCATGCAGTAAATACTTTATGTTAGCTATGACTGTAATAATTGTTACTATCTTTTATATCCATTCCAGCCTTGATAGTTACAGGAGGCCTTCCTCGTTCTGAGAATCTGGGTGAATGTTGAGTTTTTTGTTTTTTTTTTTCTCTTGAGCTTTTAAGCTGAACGTTGAAGGGAGGATTGAAAATGCCAGGTAAGGCAAGGGGTGTGTGACACCCCAAGGCAAGCAATTTCTAGGGACAGGCATGTGCACTCTTGGGTCCCTTTCAGGCTACTGTATACCTCTCACAGCACCCTGGATAAGGGACTGGGAGTGTTAGGAAACAAGAATGGTTATGGGAGGGTTGGGCCAGATTACCAAATCCAGATTTGACTAAAAGGACATAGAACTAAGTGAATGTTTCTGAGCAGGGAAATGATATGAAGAAAGGTAAGCGATATTTAAGGGAGTTTAAGTTGGCAACAGTATAAAAGATAAATTTAGTGGTGAATGAATAGAATGGGACAGAGATTTTTGTTCTCGAAGCTTTTGTCCTAATTATTGCTTTAAGTAGAAACTGTAATCAGCCTTCTCCTAAAAATTGGAAATAAGGGTAACCCCTTGGGTCTCCTCCCACTGTGGGAGCTTTGCTGTCCTCTCAATAAATTCTGCTAAAAAGAAAAAGAAAAAGAAATTGGAAATACTTTGTGGTATCATAACCAGGACTTGAAATGATTGAGAAAATTAAGAGTTAAGAGCCAGGGTAGCCTGATGTGATTATATGAATATGTCAGATTATCACATGTGCCATGAAAATGTGTCAATAAAAAAAAAGAGGCAAGGAAAGAACACAGACTATAAAATGAAATAGATGCTTCCAGTCTGGTTCTTCCATCTGTAAAATGGAGATAGTCGTACCCCCTTAGGTCAGTGTGACCCTCCAGAGACATTAACAAATGAAAAGCTGTTCAGCCGTAGCCTGGCATACAGTCCAGTCATGTACAACATATCAACGTTTTGGTCAATGATGATTGTAATGGACCTGAAAAATTCCTATCATCTAGTGATGTCATAACATCATAGAACAGCGCAGTTACCTTTTCTTTGCTTAGATACACAAATACTTAACCATTGTATTACAGTTGCCTACAATATTCAGTACAGTCACATGCTGTACAGTTTTGTAGCCTAGGAGAAATAGACCCTACCATATAGCGTAGGTGTGTAGTAGGTGGTACCCTCTAGGTTTGTATAAGTGCACTCCATGATTTTGTAAAATGATTAAATCACCTAACAATGCATTTCTCACAACTATCCCTGTTGTTAAGCGACACATAATTGTAGTTAATTAATAAATGGGAGGAATCGTCATCATGGTTAAAAGCCGGAACTTTCTCCTGAAGGTCATTGATTTACCTCCATTTCTCCCCCACAGCTTTTAAGGGAAGTTGCCAGTGGAGATCTGCCATAATTTGGTGTATTTTGCACTCAGTTTAGAATGGTGTCACAAGGTTAATGGAGTCAAATGTGAGGCATCTGTTATGTCCAGGAAGATTGTATTTCTGATTTGTAAAGTTAAACTGTGTTTCAGGAATTGGGAAAGAACTATCCTTTGAGTCCAAAGTTTACTTACGTGGTGTGTGAGGGATAGAAACCATGTCTGCGTTTTCCACTGTCCTGGCACATAGTGAATGTGTAGTAGATATTTGGTGAATAAATGAATGAGAGAGAAAAATTTTAAATCTGAGTTGAATAACTTTTTCTTCAATTCTATAAATGCCATTTTTTGTATGCAGTGGTGGGTGATAGAACAGTGAACTGGAAGTCAGTAGACTTATTTTTTAGTCCTGATGCAGTCATTTCATGTTTCTGAGCTTTGCTTTTCTCATTTGAAAAATGGGAGGTTTGGCAGCGACTCTCTAAGCTGAAGGTAACCCTTTTTGTCAGTTAGCATGCCCATCCTTTCCATTTCTTAAAGATGTTTTTAGAGTAGACTTGGAAGTTTTAAACTGCTTCCTAGCCGGGCTCGGTGGCTAAGCCTGTAATCCCGTGCTTTGGGAGGCCGAGGTGAGTGAATTGCCTGAGCCTGCGGGTTTGAGACCCGCCTGGGCAACTTGGCAAAACCTCATCTCTAAAATAAATAAAAAAATCAGCCGGGCGTGGTAGTGTGTGCCTGTAATTCCGGCTACTCAGAAGGCTGAGGTGGAAGGATCGCCGGAGCCCAGCAGGTCGAGGTTGTGGTGGCCGGGAGCGGCCACTGCACTCCAGTCTGGGCGACAGAGTGAGACTCCGACTCAAAACAACAACAACAACAACAAAAACCAAAAAAGAAACCTGCTTCCTGCCAACAAAATTCTCAAGGCTGAGGACAGTCTGAAGACTTTGTTAAACTAGATGTGAATTAACTGGGAGTCCACACATCTCTTGTGAGCCTGAGCAGACTATGAAGCCATGAAATGGAGTGTAGAAGAGTATGTGCGTGCATGTGCATGTGTATTTAAATGCCGCCATGGATTTTTCTGCACAGAGGGGCCTTAGCTTTTATTGGATTCCTTCAGAGGCTGTAACCTCTCAAAGGTTGACTTGTAAAGAAGCTGAGTCTAGGTGGCCTGGGCCCGAGGGTCTTCATGTGTAGTGGGATCCCAGGGGTGGAGACTGGGGTCTTGTCTCCATTGCCTTATTGTCCCTGTTACTTTAGCCCAGTCTTTTCTAATTTCTGATACCAGTAACACCTGTAGAACTGTAGTGAGGATGCAGAGCACCATACTTTTCTCCTGTTTTCCCATTCTGCTACTTCTACCCCACCCACCAAGTGTTTCTGCTAATGAAAGCATTTTTCTTCTTTTTCCCCTTTTACTTCTCCTTGATGACTGGTTGCCCTGGGGACTCTTGCAGCTGGCCATGTTTACATCAGGTAAGATGCATTTCATTTTACTTTGTCTTTCATCAGCTGTTGTTGCACAAGACAGCCCTAGACTCAGGAGACTTCTGACAGAAGCTGCAATCTCCCCTGCCTGTGGGCTCATTTGCCCCTCAGCCCTCTTTACATATCTGCCCACTGGCAGGCACTTGATGAAATAAGGGATCAGTATGGTACTCGGGATGGTCCTAACTCTGCCACTGATGGCCTTTGTGGCCTTGGCAGGCCACCACCTCTCTGGTCTCAATTATCATTTGTACAAATAAATTGGGTTGGATTTGCTAGTATGTTAGGTCCTTTTTATTTTTTAAGTTTTGGCTGGATATGGTGGCTCATGCCTGTAATCCCAGCACTTTGGGAAGCAGAGGCGAGAGGATTGCCTGAGCCTAGAAGTTCGAGACCAGCCCGGGCAACTTGGTGAGACCTCGTCTCTACAATAAATTTAAAAAATTAGCCAGGCATGATGGTGTGTACCTGTAGTCCCAGCTACTTGGAAGGCTGAGGCAGAAGGATCACCTGAGCCCAGGAAGTCAAGGCTTTGGTGAGCCGTGATCGTGCCACTGCACTCCACCTCCAACTCAAAAAAAAGACCCTCACATGTTTTTTTTTTTTTTCCTCTTTTATTTTATTTTATGATAGGAATGTGGGGTATAAGTGAGGATTAACTACATAAGTAGGCTGCATGCAGGTGAAGTCTGGGCTTCTAACTGGCCCTCACTCCCCCTAGTAATGACCCAACTACGCTTTGTGTTGTCACATGCTTTCCACCTTCCTCTCTTATTCCCCTAGCAGTGTCCAGTGACTGCCAATCCCTCATGCTAATGTGATTAATGTTCAAGGCTCACTTATGAGTGAGAACATGTGGTATTCAGTTCTTTGTTTCTGTGATAATTCACTTAGTATGATGGTCTTTAACTCCATCCAGTTTGCTGTAAAGTCCAAGATTTTGTTCTTTTTTATGGTTGTGTAATACTCTATCATGTATATGTATCACATTTTCTTTATCCAGTCCACTTTGATGGGCAGTAGGATTGGTTCCATGTTTTTTGCTATTGTGAATAGTATGACATTAAACATGCGTATGCAGGTGTCCTAACATGTTTTTGTTTGTTTGTTTTTTTCTTTTTCTGTCAGAGTCTCACTCTGTTGCTTAGGCTGGAGTGCAGGGGCACACTCACAGCCACTGCAGCCTTGACCTGCTGGGCTCAGGCGATTCTTCTGCCTCACCCTTCCAAGTAGCTGAAATTGCAGGCATGCGCCACCATGCTCAGCTAATTTTTTTATTTACTGTAGAGATGGGGGTCTCGCCATGTTGCCCAGGCTGGTCTCAATCCCATGGGTTCAGGCAATCCTCTTGCCTCCTCCGCCCAAAGTGCTGGGATTACAGGCATGAACCACCACACAGCTTAACATGTTTTTTATTACCTTTTGTTTTGTTTTGTTTTTTGAGATGCAACTCTTGCTGTATTGCTCACACTGGCCTTAAACCCCTGGACTCAAGCAATACTTCTGCCTCAGCCTCCTGAGTAGCTGGGGCTATAGGCACACATCACTAGGCCTGGCTAATTTTCTTGTGTTTTTATTTTTTTAGAGACAGTGTCTTGCTGTGTTGCCCAAGCTGGTCTTGAACTCCTGGCTTCAAGTAATTCTCCTCCCGATTAGTTGGGATTGCAGGCATGAGTAACCATGCCTGGCTATTTTGTTTTTAAGAAAGTTAAACAAAATGTTTTTAATGTAACAGGTGAAAGGGCCTGAGAAACTTTTTGGTATTCAAAGAAATAGTTGACTGCAAAAAAAAAAAAGTACATAGAAAATATTAAGCAAATTTAGATAATGAGTAAAACTTATCCTTTAGCACATAGTAAATCACCAGAAAATGCATCAGCTTATCTTCAGATGCTGATGTCTGGGAGATACAGTTGTTGGGGAAGTGCTATAAAAATGAGAAATCAGGCCAGGCATGGTGTCTCATGCCTATAATCCCAGCACTTTGGGAGGCTGAGGTGAGAGGATTATCTGAGCCCACGGGTTCGAGGCCAGCCTGGGCAACTTGGTGATACCTCAGCTGTACAATAAATCACAAAATTAGCCGGGCGTGGTAGTATGTGCCTGTAGTTCTGGCTACTTGGAAGGCTGAGGCAGAAGGATCACCTGAGCCCAGCAGGTCGAGGCTGCAGTGGCCATGAGCATGCCACTGCACTCCAGCCTGGACAACAGAGTGAGATTCCAACTCAAAAAAAAAAAAAAGAGAAATCACAGAAAGAGAAATATGACTGACAGTATAATACAGCTGTTCCTGTGGGGAAGTTGAAAATGTAAAGTTCATTGTACCCATATCAATAACCTAAACTGAGGCTGAGTATGTCAGACCTCTTGACAGCCCAAGGCCGTGATTCCTTCCTTAGGTGTTGCAAGGAGCCCCTAGAGACAAACAAGCATGAAAAAACCTGTTTAATTATGATAGTGCTTGAAGCCAATTTTGATTTTACCACTGGCAAATAAATACTAGAAGCAGGAATCACAGAGTCAGATTCCTTGAGATGTCCCCTGCTTGTGCTGTTGTTTTCCAGTTTCAGGTCTGTGGTCTGTGTTCTACAGGATCTGACTGATCACTCTGTGGTGAGCCTTGGGCCATTCATGTGATTTTCTCTCTTGTTTGCAGTGGTTGGAGACCAGACCTAACAGACAGGTGTGTCCAGTTTGCAAAGCTGGCATCAGCCGAGACAAGGTCATCCCGCTGTATGGCAGGGGCAGCACTGGACAGCAGGATCCCAGGTAAGGACTTGCAGTTTCTCTCCTACTCACTTCTCTGCTTGAATGTGAATTCATTTCTATTCAGCATCCCCGCAACCTCACCTTTTATTTAGTCCCTCGATTTTGAGGCAGTATGACCTAAATAAGAGTCAGCCAGTGGGGAAATGGAAGGGAGCAGAGCAGAGCTGCCACTTGCTGGGCTGTAATACAGATACCCACTGAATGTTGTCTATCAGGCAGTGTGCTGGGCCTGGGGACCCAGCAGTGCACAGACATCACAATCACAAGTGTGCAGAGTGCTGTGAAATAGCACTTTCTGCAGCCTGGGAAGCAGGAAGTATAGAAGAAGAGGCTCCAGGGAGAGGGGTTGTTGCAGGAGTGATATATACAAGTATGTGGGAGACTACTTTTCTTTTTGAGAAACTTGCCCATGGCACCATGGCAAGTCTTTCTGCCATGAATCTTCCCTTTTTTTTTTTTGAGTCAGAGTCTCACTATCACCAGGCTTACGGCCACTGCAACGTTGACCTGCTGGGCTTAGGCAATCCTTCCTCCTCAGCCTTCCAAGTAGCTGGAACCACAGGCGTGTGCCACTATGCCCAGCTAATTTTTTTGATTTATTGTAGAGACGAAGTCTTGCCACGTTGCCCAGGGTGGTCTCAAACCCCTGGACTCAGGCAGTCCTCTCGCCTCCACCTCCCAAAGTGCTGGGATTACAGGTGTGAGCCACCACGTCTGGCAGAATCTTTGTCTTTCTCTTCTTCTCACTAATAAACTCTGTTTTAAAACTAAAAAACTGGCTCTCCCAAGACTTGCTGGGAGTCAGAGCACGGGGGCGGCAGAGAGGGGAGCTGGAGCTGCGGGTGGGGAACATGTCGGAGTCGGAGCTCGGCAGGAAGTGGGACTGGTGCCTGGCGGATGCAGTAGTGAAGATAGGTACGGGTTTTGGATTAGGAATTATTTTCTCACTTACCTTCTTTAAAAGAAGAATGTGGCCACTGGCCTTTGGTTCTGACCTGGTACTGGGAATGGCCTACTCCAACTGTCAGCATGATTTCCAGGCTCTGTATCTTCTACATGGAAAATATGTCAAAGAGCAGGAACAGTGACTTTCACCTGAGAACATCCCAGTGGGAGGAAAAGAGAAACCATGTTTATTTCTCAGGAATACTGAAGTGCCCTGGAGTGAGCTGCCATTCTTCTGTAACAATGTTATCAGTATGCTTTCAACTCCAGCACACTGTTTATGTATTTGAAACCAAGTCTGTTTCTTGTTTTGTATTTTCTCTCTGGAAATTGTAAGGAGGTGGTCTTAAAAGAAATAAACACAAATCGGAAGCCCCCCCCCCCCAAAAAAAACTTAAAAAACAAACAAAAACAAGTATGTGAGGGGAGAGGGAACAGAGGTCTTGGGTGTCTTTGTAGAGTTTGGGATTTCTGGAAATGGAGGTGTGGGTGGTTCTAGTATTCTAAAAACACACGTAGAGAGCCTTTCATGGTCTTCATGAAGTGTTTCTTATCTTCCCCTGTTCACCCCAGCATACCCTGTATATATTAGATTCCTCTTAAAGGGACTTACCCTTTCACATTTATTGGCCTTTATATTTGCTCTCTCTTCTGCCTCTTCTGCACTACCCAGTCCTGCTCAAACCACCCCCACCCTTGCCTCCTCAGACTTCTACCCATCTTTTATGAGCATCCCTATAGTCACCTCCTCCTTGAAGTTGTCTTTCTTCCCTACATTCATTGCTCTCACCCATGTTCCCACCATACCCCTTTGTGATTGGTTCTCTCTCCCTTGAAGCATTGGATAGATACCTCAAGAGTAGGATCTGTCATCAGTTTTAGTATCGGTAGCATCCTGCCTAGTGACTAATGTGTAACAAGCCCTCAGCTGAACATTCATGGAATGAGTGGTTGGAGGGACTGAGACCCAGAGGTCTCAGAGGTGAGAAGAATAGAATGGGATAACTTGCATAAGATATTGTGGTACAGCCATAAAGAACAAAATCATGGATTTCGCAGCAAATTAGATGGAGTTGGAGACTATCATACCGTCTGTCACAGAAACAAAGAACTGAATACCACCTGTTCTCACTCATAAGTGGGACCTGAACATTAATCACATTAACACAAAGGAGGGATCAGCAGTCGCTGAGTACTGCCAGGGGAGGGAGAGAGGTGGGGGGCACATAACAACATAGAGGGTACCTGGTCCCAAACCAGGGGAAGTGAGGGCTAGTTGGAGGCCCAAACTTCACCTGCATGCTTAATCCTTACTTGTACCCCACATCTCTATAGTAAAATAAAATTTAATAATAAAATATTCTTTGCATATAAGAAAAAAAAAAGAGTAGTGGGGTAAAGCTGAAATTAATATGGAAAGTTCAGAGAGACCATGAGTTTCAGCCTTCTCTGTTGACAAGCCATTTTCTGTTTCAGTTTGGATGTGGGATTTCTGACATCCATTACACTAATATCATACAGGCTCATGGAAGGCATCTGACAGTCATTCCTAACCAGTCTGAGTCAGGATCTCTGTGAGAGGAGTAGGCTGTAGTACAACCTGACGAATATCTCACAAGAATTTGGTTTTCTCCCTGATTATACAGCTGGGGAGAACAATTGCAGGTAGAATGAGTAATTCGTATTTAATTTGGCATAAGTTCATGTTCGGGGCAGGAAAGGGGCCATGTCCCTGACACTGTTGGTGAAGAGCTCCCAGTCCTCAAAGGGAACAACTCAAAGCATTTTATAATAGACTTATTTTATACCTTTTCTGTTTCAGAGAGAAGACCCCTCCCCGACCTCAAGGCCAGAGGCCAGAGCCAGAGAACAGAGGGGTGAGGAACATTCTAGAAGAAGCTTCTAGAAATGAGCCTATGGCTTTAGAAGTTTTCTTCTTGGCACTACAACTTTTCTCTTTGATTGTAAAAGTAAAAGAAAACTTGTAAAATACAGAAAGGGAAAGGGGGGAAATCACTTATAACCACACCAATCCAGAGATAACCACTGGAAACGTTTTGGTGTATTTTCTTTTCCATTTTTCTATAATTATATATAAACTCACGTAGAGATTTTGTCAATCTATTTGTGTGTGTATTTTATAGATGTGTTTATACTTTTTTATTTTTATTTTTTACAACGTATGGCTCCCATTTTATAAAATTTCATTTCTATAAATATTAGGTGCCTTCTGTGTGCTAGGTGTTATTCTAGGCAGTGGTGATATATCAGTGAACATAGCAAAGATCCCTGCCTAAACGGAGTTTATATTATCAGAATGAGTGACTTTCAACATATCTTGAGATTCTACATGCCAGCAATATTTTACTTAGTGGTTCTTTAGTGTTTCGTTGTATAGACTTAATTTATTTAACTAGTCCTCTGTTAGACATTTAGCTGCTTCATTTTCTTTTTTCTATTTTAAAAATACTCTGATGAACTAATCATAGATAAATGTGTGAGTGGATTCATCATTATGTTATTATAGTAAATTCTTAGAAGTAAAATTACTGGCTCAAAAAATTTGCATATTTAAATTAAATGCTAGTTTTAAAAAAATATTCCTGTTAAAATGTTAAATGCCGGGCTCGGTGGCTCAGCCTGTAATCCTGCACCTTGGGAGGCTGAGGTGAGTAGATTGCTTGAGCCCGCAGGTTCGAGACTCGCCTGGGCAAACGAAACCTTATCTCTACAATAAATCAAAAAAATTAGTCGGGCATGGTAGCACGCGCCTATAGTTCCGGCTACTTGGAAGGCTGAGGCAGAAGGATTGCCGGAGCCCAGCAGGTTGAGGCTGCGGTGGCCAGGAGCGGCCACTGCACTCCAGTCTGGGTGACAGAGTGAGACTCCAACTCAAAAAAAAAAAAAAAGTTAAGAAGCTGGGTATGGTGGCTCAGTGCCTATAATTTCAGCAGTTTGGGAGGTGGAAGTAAGAGGACTGCCTGAGCCTAGGGGTTTGAGATCAACCTGGGCAGTTTGGCGAGACCTTGTCTCTACAATAAATCAAATAATTGCCAGGCATGGTGGCACGCACCTGTAGTTCCAGCTGCTTGGAAGCCTGAGGCAGAAGGATTGCCTGAGCCCAGTAGGTTAAGGCTGCAGTAGCCCTGAGTGTGCCATTGGACTCCAGCCTGGGTGACAGAGTGAGACTTTGACTCAAAAAAAAAAAAAAAGTTAAAGAAATTTTAAAAGAAAAATATTTACCCATACTTCTGGGATTCCAGAACAAGTATATTCTCATTTCCCCACTCTCTTAATCTGTATGCCGTGTATATGTATTTGTATGTAGCCATTACCATTCTGTTTGCTGTTTTTTTGTGGGTTTTTTTTTTAGTTGGAGCCTCACTCTGTTGTCCAGGCTGGAGTGCAGTGGCATGCTCAGGGCTACCTGAGTCTCAACCTGTTGGGCTCAGGCGATTCTTCCGCCTCAGCCTGCCAAGTAGCTGGAACTACAGGCATGCACTACCATGCCTGGCTTATTTTTAAAATTATTATAGAGATGAAGTCTCACCAAGTTGCCCAGACTGGTCTTGAACTCCTGAGTTTAGGCAATCCTCACACCTCAATCTACCAAAGTGCTGGGATTACAGACTTGAGCCACCATGCCTGGCCTGTTTGCTGTTTTAAAATGTAATTTTGGCAGTATCTTCCCTGATGCTCTGAAGTGTCCCTTTATTATTTTTAAAAGCTGTCATTTATTTTATTTTATTTTAAGTTGGAGTCTCACTCTTTCGCCCAGGCCAGAGTTCAGTGGCACACTCACAGCCACCCCAGTGTCGACCTGCTGGGCTCTGGCGTTCCTTCCACCTCAGCCTTCCAAGTAGCTGGAACTACAGGCACGTGCTATCATACCCAGCTAATTTTTGATTTATTGTAGAGACGAGGTTCTCGCCAACTTGCCCAGGCTGGTCTCGAACCCACGGACTCAGGCAATCCACTCGCCTCAGCCTCCCAAAGTGCTGGGATTACAGGCTGAGCCACAGAGCCAAGGCTGCTGTCATTTACTTTATTGCTACATTTATTTTTTGATACATTCTTATTTAGGTTTTCCTCATTGAAGTACCTTCTTTAACATCAACATTTTTTGATGTTAAAAAATGTTACAGTTGGAAGGCTGAGGTGGAAGTATTGCCTGAGCTCACCAGGTGGACGCAGGGGTGGCCATGAGTGTGCCACTGCACTCCAGCCTGAGTGACGGAGTGAGACTCCAACTCAAAAAAAAAAAAGTTTCAGTGACCATCTTTGTACACATTTCTTTTTAAAAATTTGAGATATAGCATTTCCTTAGTATTCCCAGGAATAGGATTGTTGAATCAGGGATCTTGATAGAAATCTAAGGGTCTTTTCTCCAGGTTACCCTTTATAATAATATTAGCAGTGAATACTTGTTGCATAGTTATTATATGCAAAGAATTATATGTTAAGAGCTTATATGCATGATCTCATTTAAGCCTTACATTAAATCATTTAACAAAAGAGGAAACTCAGGCCCAGGTAGGTGAAGTGCCCTGTCCAGGGCCACACATACAGTGCTAAAATCCAGATCTGGCTGGTATTAAAATCCATCTGTTCTGGACCACTAGGTGATACCACTTAACCTTCCCAGACTTTAGTTCCCTATGAAGCATTAGCAACTAATGCAGGAATCACAGGACTCAGGAAGCCAGAGGCTCAGGCCTTGATGACTGTGGTGCACACCTCTAGCATTTATAACCACCTGCAGCTACTAGTGATGAGGGCAAATACTCTGCCTCAGGAACATAAACCCACCAAATGTGAGGACTTGTGGGATCATGTAGATGTTGCTGGAAGGAAATAGAGAAAGTTAGTCCTCAGGATTGCACTGAGTGAATCCGTGGCCCCTGATGAAACAATTGCACCTTCCTAGGTAAGGCAGCCTGTCCCAGGAGCCCTGAGACTCAACCATACAGGGTCTGAGGAGGGGGCAGTTTTGTACCAAGGAGATGGAAACTCTCCTTGTTTTCCTTCTCTGCAGGTTTGCCATTTAACTGGAACTGGAACTGGATGCTAGGTTGCTCAATATGGGATAGGGAGCCACTACTTTTGCAAAAGACTCACAAATGAAGGCCAGTTAGCTCTTTATGGAGAATGGTTGGCCCAATGTTTTTTCTTCTTTTTATTATTTTTTAAAGTCATATGTTCTAAAGGTCTTACCCGGGAGGCAAAGGAAGATAAAATATATATATATATATATATATATCTGTAAGATGTACACAGTAAGCTGAGTGCAGTGGCTTATGCCTGTAATCCTGGCACTTTGGGAGGGTAAGGTGAGAGGATCGGCTGATCCTAGGGGTTCGAGACCAGCCTGGACAACTTGGTGAGATCTTGTCTCTGCAATAAACCAAAAAATTAGCTGGGCATGGTGTTGTGTGCCTGTAATTCAAGCTACTTGGAAGGCTGAAGTGGAAGGATCACCTGAGCCCAGTAGGTCGAGGCTGCAGTGGCCGGGAGCATGCCAGTGCCGTCCAGCTTGGGTAACAGAGTGAGACTCCACTCAAAAAAAAAAAAAAAAGATGTGCACAGTAATTAAGAACATGGGTTTTCAGGTCAGACTGACCTAGTTTTAGATCTAAACTCCACTTTTTTTTTTTTTTTTTTAGCTGGAATCTCACGCCATTGCCCAGGCTTGAGTGCAGTGGCACACTCACAGCTACCCCAGCATCGACATGCTGGACTCTGATGATCCTTCAGCCTCAGCCTTCCAAGTAGCCAGAACTACAGGCGCACACTACTGCGCCTGGCTAATTTTTTATTTATTGTAGAGATGAGGTCTCGCCAATTTGCCCAGGCTGGTCTCAAACCTGCAAGCTCAGGCAATCCATTCGCCTCGACCTCCCAAAGTCCTGGGATTACAGGCTGAGCCACTGAGCTCAGCCTAAACTCCACTTCTTGATCAAGTTATTTCACCCCTCCAAGCCTCAGTTTGGTCATCTGCAAAATGCAGATAATGCTAATGTAAAAATTAAATATGATTTGTTTTTCCCAGTGCTTACACATGGTGCCTGGCACAGAATTTGCACTTTACAAAAGGGAGTTAATTTATTCACAGTATTATTATTCATACTGATTTTTTTCATGTGAAAGTCGATATGGTATGGAACACATACAAGGAAAAAAAACTAAAGATGATATACCATACTGCTGTTGGTTATTTTTTTTCAGGGGTGAGGAAGTGGTTGTGAGACAGGAGGGTGAATAGGAGACCTCTGACTTGCTTTGTGAATTATTTCTGTAACTTGTGAGTTTCTTATAACAAGCATATATTACTTTTATAATCAGAAAAAAGGTGTTTTAAGTTTTAAAAATTCTATGTAATATTAAAAGAAAATTTTGAGGGAAAATACTCATTTATATCTTGTCCACATACCTACATATTGTCATGTACTTTTGACCATGGTGTTCAAACAGTTTTGTCTGATAATGGTCACAAGAGTTTTCCTATGTTACTGTATAAGTCAGCATAATAGTTCTTTGAGAGCATGTTTCAAGATTTTGATCCATGACTTTCACTGTTGGCTAATTAGGGTTTCCACAGTTTTGCCATTACACGTAATCATAGCTTGTTTTTTTTTTGAGTTGGAGTCTCACTCTGTCGCCCAGACTGGAGTGCAGTGACCGTTCCCAGCCACCGCAGCCTCGACCTGCTGGGCTCCGGCGATCCTTCCACCTCAGCCTTCCAAGTAGCTGGAACTACAGGCGCGCGCTACCACGCCCGGCTAATTTTTTGATTTATTGTAGAGATGAAGTCTCACCAAGTTGCCCGGGTGGGTCTCGAGCCCAAGGGCTCAGTCAATCCACTAGCCTTGGCCTCCCAAAGTGCTGGGATTACAGGCTGAGCCACCGAGCCCGGCTGAATTAATCCGTTTTGATGCCTTTTAGTGCTTCTGCTGTTTTTTGTTTCACCTCTTCCACATCGGCAAAATGTTTCCCTTTGAGGACTTTTTTCATCCGGAGAAACCAAAAAAAAAGTAGCTAGGGGCGAGATCAGGCAGATAGAGAGGGTGGGGCATGGGGGTCATGCTGGTTTTGGGGGTCAAAAACTGCTGAACACTCAGTGTGGTGTGGGCAGGTTGTTGGTGTAGATCACCCTTTGTGAAATGGGCAAACGCGTTGAAAGACTCTCCCAGCCGGGCTCGGTGGCTCAGCCTGTAATCCCACGCTTGGGGAGGCTGAGGTGAGTGGATTGCCTGAGCCCGCGGGTTCAAGACCCGCCTGGGCAACTTGGTGAGACCTCATCTCTACAATAAATCAAAAAATTAGCCGGGTGTGGTAGCGTGCGCCTGCAGTTCCAGCTGCTTGGAAGGCTGAGGCGGAAGGATCGCCGGAGCCCAGCAGGTCGAGGCTGCGGTGGCCGGGAGCAGCCACTGCACTCCAGTCTGAGTGAGAGAGTGAGACTCCAACTCAAAAAAAGAAAGACTCTCCAAAAACAAAATTCACTGAAGCAGAACGCAGCCTTTCCCAACAACAATAGCTGGTCCACTGATGCTGATGGGTTCCTAGAACACTTAGCTAGCAGGGGAAGCCTGGACTACAAGGGGCCCACCCTCTGAAAGACAATTCCAGGTTTTTGGTTCCCCCTCATATGTCGATCCAGCCTAATACTGAGAATAACACTGGTCTTCTAGAGCAGGAATCTGTTTGGGGTAGGAACTGGGAATCTGGGAAAACAAAATATGTATGTATCTATGGACTGTTCTATTTCAACTTTAAAGTCAGGTACTATATTAATGTGCTTATCTTTAAAGGTTATTTAAAGGAAACTTACTGAATATCTATGAGTCAGGAAAGACCGTGCTTTTAAAATATTTTAGATTCGGGGGGGTATGTGTGCAGGTTTGTTCCGAGGGGGTTTTGTGGGTATGCTGAGGTTTGGGCTTCTGTTGAAGACATCACCCCAACAGTGAGCATGGAATCCAATAGATCGTTCTTCAACCCCTGCCCTCCTTCCTCTGTCTCCCCCTTTAGAAGTCCCCAGTGTCTATCGTTCCCATCTCTTTTTTTTGAGTTGGAGTCTCACTCTGTCGCCCAGACTGGAGTGCAGTGGCCGCTCCCGGTCACCGCAGCCTCGACCTGCTGGGCTCCGGCGATCCTTCCGCCTCAGCCTTCCAATAGCTGGAGCTACAGGGGCGCGCTACCACGCCCGGCTAATTTTTTGATTATTGTAGAGATGAGATCTCGCCAACTTGCCCAGGCAGGTCTCGAACCCGCGGGCTCCGGCAATTCACTCACCTCAGCCTCCCAAAGCGTGGGATTACAGGCTGAGCCACCGAGCCCAGCCCGTTCCCATCTTTATGTCCACGAACACTCAGTGTTTAGCTCCAACTTACAAGTGAGAAAATGTGGTGTTTGGTTTTCTGTTTCTACATTAATTTGCTTTGAATAACAGCCTCCAGCTGCATCTACATTGCTATAAAGGACGGGACTTTGTCTTCTTATGGCTGAGTAATATCCCATGGTATACATGGACCACATTTTCTTTATCCAGTCCACTGTTGACAGGCACCTGGGTTGGTTCTGTGTCACTATGCTCCTTTGGGTATATACCCAGTAGTGGGATTGCTGGGTCCAAAGATAAATCTATTTTTAATTCTTTGAGAAGTCTTCTAACTGCTCTTCACAGGGGCTAAACTACATTCCCACCAGCAGTGTATGAGTGTTCCTTTTTCTCCACAACCTCGCCAACAACTGTTGGTTTTGACCTATTTGCAATAGCTATCCTTGTCTAGGTGTAGTGGCTCACACCTGTAATCCTAGCACTTTGGGAGGACAAGGTGGAAGGATCACTTGAGCCCAGGAGTTTGAGACTAGCTGGACAACATAACAAGATCTCATCTCTATTTTTTAGATATTTTCTTTTTTTGGTAAATATTAAAAAAAAAAAGATGCGAGTCATAGTGGCTTATGCCTGGAATCCTAGTACTTTGGGATGCCAAGGCAAGAGGATTGCTTGAGCCCAGAAGTTCAATACCAGCTAGAAAACACACAATAGCAAGACCTCGTCTCTACAAAAAAAAAAAAAAATCAGTAAATTAGCCAGACATGGTGGTGTGCACTTGTTTTCCAGCTACTGGGGAGGTTGAGGCAGAAGGATCACCTGCACCCAGGAGGTCAAGGCCGTGGTGAGCTGTGATTGTGCCACTGCACTCCAGCCTGGGTGACACAAAAAGACCTCAAAAAAAAAAAATCTGAGGCTCATTCTTGGAGCAATCCAGTAGGTCTGGCATAGAGACCCAAGACTGGTATTTTTTATCAAATGCCCTAGGGATTCTGATGAGCTCCTGCTTTGGGAACCTCGGGTAAGATGATCTTCTCAGGGAGTCAAAACTAGATGTTATAGGCTCGAGTACCTCCCTTAATCACTTTTAGGGGGTGATTATGTTAAAATGAGGCCCTGAGGGTGGGACCCTAATCCAATATGCCTGATGTCCTTCCAAGAAGAGGGAGAGACACAATCAGTGCACACAAAGGGAAGACCACGTGAGGACACAGCAAGAAGGCTCTACCTTCAAGCCATGGGGAGAGGCCTCAGGAGAAACCAGGCCTGCTTGACACCTTGACCTTGGGCCTCTAGCCTCCAGAACTGTGAGAAAAAACATTTCTGTCGCTACTCAGTCTGCGATATTTTGTGATGGCAGCCTGGCCATCAGAACATCAAGAAGCTCAGCCTTGAGTTGTATGGAGGGTCAGTGGAAGTCAACTGCATTTTAAATTTTAAATGGCTTAATGATAGAGTATTGCTTCAAAACGATTTCTTTAATATCTTTGAGAATAAGGTATAGACAGAACTGGCATCATCGTGGCACTTTCTCCCATCTCAGAGTTTCAGGTGACTTTTATGAAAAGAATGCATTTCTACTTAAAGGTCACATAGAATGAAATAATAGGTGAGAGATAAGAGGAACATGACAGAAAAACAAGCAATCCTTACCTCACAATGGTTGGATACAGCTCCGCCGTGTAGAGATAAGCGAGGCCAAACACCGCCCCTATGGCAAACTTCCCAGCCATGGTTGTCACCACACTCCAAACATAGTATCTCTGAAAAAAATTAGCAAAATAGACCATTGTAAGTAATATATTTAAAAAGAAAACAGCCAGGCATGGTGGCTCACACCTGTCATCCCAGCACTTTGGGAGGCCAAGGTGGGAGGATTGCTTGAGCCACGGGTTCGAGTCCATCCTGAGCAACATAGGGTCTTTACAAAAAAAATCAAAAAGTTTGCCAGGTGTAATGACACTCACCTGTAGTCCCAGCTACTCGGGAGGTGAGGAGGATGAATCCCCTGAACCCAGGAAGTCGAGGCTGCGGTAGCTGTGAGTGTGCCACTGCACTCCAGTCTGGGTGACAGTGAGACCCCAACTCAAAATAAAATAATATATAAAAAAATAAAATAAAAATAACAAGAACCTGGCACCCCCTTCTCCCACTGGTTTCTCTCTCTAGCTCCAGCTTGTGTGTGCCATGTGACAGGCCTGCTCCCCTTGCTTTCTTCTAGAGACGTCTCTAAAAGCCCAGCAGATGCCGGCACCATGCAGAACCGTGATCCAGCATAAACCTCTTTTCCTTAGAATTATCCAGTCTCAGGTATTCCTTTATAGTAACACAAAATGGATTAAGACAAGAACTCACCGGGGGGATCACCATGATCACGCCACAGGCCAGAGCACTGAAGAACAGCGAATAGGCCAGGATCGTCCTCCTCCCCACTTTGCCCATCCCGATGCAAATCAAGGTGTAGGCAGGGATTTCCACAGCACCTGTCAGGGAGCAAACAGTCCCCCTGATCAGCCCTCTCTGTGCTTCCAGGGTGCTTTAGAACCATCTTAGCATGGTCTGCGAGGCATCAAGTCCTGTCTCTGTTAAACTTAAAGAGCAAGGATGAGTGTATCCTATGACATCCTAGACCAGTGGTCCCCAACCTTTTTGACATCAGGGACCAGCTTCACGGAAGACAATTTTTCCACAGACGAGGAGTGGAGGAAGGAGGCAGGACCATCAGGCGTTAGATTCTCACAAGGAGTGCGCCACCTAGATCCCTCACAAGCACAGTTTACAATAGGGTTCGCGCTCCTAGGAGAATCTAATACCCCCAGTGATCTGACAGAAGACAGAGCTCTGCTCACTGGCTGCTCACCTCCTGCTGTGGGGCCTGGTTCCACAGGTAGCAGCCCTGGGAGGTTGAGGACCCCTGGGAGGTTGAGGACCCCTGCAGCCTAAAGCTCAACATCCGCCTAGTATTTCCACCAGCCCCACACCATCTCAGGAGACGGAAACTTGCTCAAAATTTTCACAGCAGAGAACTATTGACTAGGCGTGCCTGCCAGCAAGAGTACTCATGGGAAGGGAAATGACATGAAAAATCCAAAATGGCGGGTAATAGAAAACCATGTGTGTCTGTCCTTGGAAACATTTTTGTCTTTGTGAGATGGCCCAGTTGTTTGAGAATGTATATCTTCTTCAAAATGAAGAAACTGTGTCTGAAGATCTAAACCTCTGGCACCCTAAGTCTCCCCAGGCACACCCCATCCCACCCGATCATCCTACCACTGGCCGTTCTGGGAGATGGCATCATTTCTGAACTTGACATAGAGAACGGTTCTGAAGTCAAGATGAGTTCTTTCCATAAACTTGTCAGTTTGCCTTTTGAAAAAGAGTAAAATTGGCCGTAGCTTTGCTAAACTCTGGTGTGTCCACGTGGCTCTTTTAGCTATGGCCGCCAAGTTTCCTAGCTTTGGCCTTCTCTCCTACCTTGGGGAGGTGAATCTCTCTCTCTCTCTCATTTACTTTCTAAATAAACTAGATTTTCCAATTTTAAAAAAAGTAATTTCTTTTCTTAAGATGAATTTTCTCGGCCAGGCTTGGTGGCTCAGCCTGTAATCCCAGCACTTTGGGAGGCCGAGGCGAGTGGATTGCCTGAGCCTGCGGGTTCAAGACCCACCCGGGCAACTTGGTAAGACCTCGTCTCTACAAAAAAATTAAAAACAAAAAAATTAGCCGGGCATGGTGGCGTGCGCCTGTAGTTCCAGGTACTTGGAAGGCTGAGGCAGAAGGATCGCCAGAGCCCAGGAGGTCAATGCTGGGATGGCCGTGAGTGTGCCACTGCCCTCCAGCCTGGGAGACAGAGTGAGACTCCGACTCAAAAAAAAAAAAAAAAAAATGCCTTTTTTAATAATTCTTACTGAGCTAGAATAGACAAAAAAAGACATGTCACCAAAGCACTTTCATGAGAAGACATGAGATCTATGAATAAAAACTGTAAAGCAAGATGTTCTGAGGATATTATAAAATGCAGGCTGCCCACACAGACATAACCAGGAGTCAAGACTCACCAGATTAAAAACACATTTCTAATATTTCTCTAACATTTGGTTCAAATTTGCTTTACACTAGGAGTCATCTCTCAAGTCATATAAAGCCATTTTGATCTGCTATTAAAATAAAAGAGGCGGCCGGGCTCAGTGGCTCAGCCTGTAATCCCAGCACTTTGGGAGGCCGAGGTGAGTGGATTGCCTGAGCCCGTGGGTTCAAGACCAGCCTGGGCAACTTGGTGAGACCTCGTCTCTACAATAAATCAAAAATTAGCCTGGCGTGGTAGCACGCACCTGTAGTTCCGGCTACTTGGAAGGCTGAGGCAGAAGGATGACTGGAGCCCAGCAGGTTGAGGCTACAGTGGCCGGGAATGTGCTACTGCACTTCAGCCTGGGCAACAGAGTGAGACTCCAACTCCAAAAAAAAAAAAGAAAAACACATGGCAATGTAAATCATAGTTGCATGTATTTTAAA